>PVLC010043451.1:0-12545 GCA_004027655.1 Graphiurus murinus
GGTACCAGGGATTGAACTCAGAGGCATTCTACCTCCGAGCTACACCCCCAGCCCTATTTTTTATTCTTTATTTTGAAACCAGGTCTCGCTAAGTTGCGGAGTGCCTCACTAGGTAGCTGAGGCTAGCCACGAACCCGGATCCTCTGGTCTCAGCCTCCCGAATGCTGGGATTACAAGCATGCGCCACCACGCCCGGCTCGGGCCCACTGCTTTTTATATTATTTGTGTGGGGAGAGGGAGAGGACAGGACCACATCAGTACTTAAGTATCTCCGTCAGGGCCGCTGTGTGGTGCAATCAAGGGGTTGCAACCGCATTGTTCTGCAGAGCCCCTGGAAAGCATGCTGAGTGGCTGCCCAGTCCTGCCCTTTCACTGTGCAGACACATCCTGCAGCACCAATATTGCAGATGTGTCTTCCTTTTCTTACAAACGTGTTGACCTTCTCCAGGGGTTGGTGCTGCAGACCCGCCACACCCACCACAGTGGGCAGCTGGGCTCCCGCCGGCCCTCCAGATGGGAGAGGAACAGAGGAGCTGCTGTGTACGAGTGTCCAAAGTGGCCCGTGGGGTGTGTCCTTTTTGCCCAGGCCAGCAGAGGCACTTCCCCAGACCAGCTCTGTGAGGACACTGCTGTTCTCATCGGCGCAGTTGCCAAACTGTGTTCCTGGTTCTCCAGGTATGCTGGGTGAGAACCACCACCCCCTAACACATTCCTCTCGACTTCACTGCCAAGGGATGGGTTCAGTTGTTAACACCCAAGAAACGTGCCTGCTAGGCCCTCCTTGAAACTCTCTTTGGTGGACATCCATGTCCTGGCACCTCAGGCTTTCTACTTGAAACAGGAGAGCAGTAGACTGTCAAGAAGGCCAGGTGACAGCGGGGTGTGGTGGCCCACACTTGTAATCCCAGTACTTGGGAGGCTGAGACAGGAGGATTGCAGGTTCAAAGCCAGCCTCAGCAGTTTAGCAAGGCTCTAGCAACTTAACCAGACCCTACCTATTTCCAAATAAGTTCTAAGTTCTGGGGCTATAGCTCAGAGGTAGAATGCCTCTGGGTTCAATCCTCAGGAAAAAAAAAACAAAACAAAACAGCCAGGTGAGTCTCACCATGAGTTCCAATAAACTCCGTTTGGCCACCACTGCCACAAATGTGCTGAATCTCTCAATGAAAGATGATTTTTAGAGGGAATCAGGATCAGTAAATACACTGTATTCTCAGCTACAAGGCAGGCAGAAAGTCTTTTTTTTTTTTTTTTTTTTTTTGGTACTGGAGATCAAACTCAGGGGCATTCTACCTCCAAGCTATACTCCTAGACCTTTTTATTATTTATTTGGGGTGTGTGTGTGTGTGTCTGTCTGTCTGTGTGTGTGTGTCTGTGTGTATGGGGATTGAACCCAGGGGCATTCTACCTCCAGGCTACACCCCCAGCCCTATTTTATTTTGAAACAGAATCTTGCAAGGTTGATGAGAGTCTCACTACTTCCTGAGACTGTCCTCGAACCTATGATCCTCCTGTCTCAGCCTCCCAAGAACTAGGATTACAAGCATGCACCACCACACCCAGCTTTATTTTTAATTTTGAAATAGGGTTTCTCTGAGTTGCCAAGGGTCTCACTAAGTTGTAGAAGCTGGCCTTAAACCTGCAATCCTCATGTCTCAGCCTGCTAAGTACTGGGATTACAGGCGTGAGCCACCACACCCAGCTTCCTCCATCTTTTGCTCTTTGGGAAGTTTCCTGGGAAGAACCTGCGAGACTCTGAGATAACTGGAGTCTTAAGTTTGATGGATTCTTTTTTTTTTATCTTTCATTTATTTGTTTATTTGACAATTTGAAAATTCTATGTGTCTGCGGTTTACAGCATGATTTTTTGTTTTGTTTTGTTTTTGTGGCACTGGAGATTGAACCCAGGGGCACTACTCTACCTTCGAGCTTCCAGTCATATTTTTTATTCTTTATTTTTGAAACAGGGTCTTACTAAATTGCCGAGAGCCTCACTAAGTAGCTGAGGCTGGCTGCAAACTCAAATCTCAGCCTCCCAAATACTGGGATTACAAGCGTGCACACCACGCCCGGCTTACAGCATGATTTTTTAAATATACACTCACTGTGGGATGGCTAAATTGAACAAATTAACATGCATTACCTCACATAATTTTTTATGATGAGAACAATTCAAATCTATTTTTAACAATTTTCAAGTACACGATACTTTTTATTAACTATGGCACTGTTTTGCATATCAGTTTTCAATTATTTCTTTCTTTTTTTTTTTTTTTTTGGCGGTACTGGGGATTGAACTCAGGGGCATTCTACCTCCGAGCTATACCCCCAGCCCTATTTTTTATTCTTTATTTTGAAACCGAGTCTCACTAAGTTGCAGAGTGCCTCACTAGGTAGCTAAGGCTGGCTGCGAACCCGGATCCTCCAGTCTCAGCCTCCCGAATGCTGAGATTACAAGCGTGCGCCACCACGCCCGGCTCAGTTTTCAATTATTTCTAACCTGTTCACAATAAGTGGCAACTCAATCCCATTGTATTCTTTAGAAATAATCATTTCTTTCCTTTATGCCTATCTACATTCTCTCCTTACAGTACTTACTTACAAATTAATTCCTCCCCTGTGCATTCTGTTCTTAAAACAGTGCCCAGATATGATTTGCATACAGTAAGTCACAGTGTGTACAATGTGATGAGTCTCCATGGATGTACTCAAGATACAGGATATTCCCATCGCCCTCAGGACTCCACCTGCCAGGGACCCGCCCTCCCAGGCCTGGGCTATCACTGATACCTGTTCGCCAGGCCGCTTTCTGCCAGGGTCATTGTTTTGAAAGTCATTTGGGTTCCTATGCATACCAGTTGTTTGCTATTTGTTTGAATTGCTAGTCGTGGGACATTTTAGGAGTTGATAACAGTTTGTCCATTCATCCATGGATGGATATTATGAAGTTTCCAGTCTTTTGTCATTTTTTAGGAAAGCTGCTGTAGATATCTGTGTATGAGTCTTTCTGTAGACACTCTTATGAGTTTGCACCCAAGTGAAAAAGAAACCAGCTCTTCACAACTCCTCCTCTCCCTGGACTCCATGGGCTCCCCTCTTGGCCTCCTTCTCTGTCCTTTCCCTGACCACCCTCCTTCTGCTTCCTAACTAAGCACAGAGGTGCTGCCAGGCTGAAAATCATCAGGATGGTCTGCTGGCTTTCCATAACAAGATGTGACTTTGGAAAATGCCACCAGAATGCTGGCTAACACTGTGGCAAAACTAGGTCATGGCTGTGGCTGCAGCTATAGGTACGTTTAGCAGCACTTTAAAAAATCTTCTTGCAGCTGGGCATGATGGTGCACGCTTGTAATCCCAGTACATGGGAGGCTGAGACAGAAGGATCGCAGGTTCAAAGACAGTCTCAGAAATTTAGCAAGACACTCAGCAATTTAGCAAGACCTTGTTTCAAAATAAAAAATTAAAAAGGATTGAGCATGTAGCTGAGAGGTAGAATGCCCCTGATTTCAATCTCCAGCCCCCAAAATAAAATAAAAATCCCTCTTGCCTCATTTCTTGTTTTCAGTATTTCTTACACCCTGAAACTGTCCACTCCTCATCTTCAACTCCCCACCCCAAACCCTTCTCCTAACCCAGCCTTGATGCCCATCTCCCCCCACCTGTGCCTGTCTGTCCTCTCTCACTAGCAGCTCGCTGTCTCCAGAGCATGCCTTCTGGCTTATCCCATTTCACCTCTTCCCTGCCATTAATAACTTCATCTTACATTAGGAGACTTATCAACCAAATAGACCACTGAAACCCTTCTGCACTTGTTAGGGTTGATTGCATGAGAAACCCAAAGTCAAGGAACACATCCCCCATCCCCCCCATTTGTAAAGTCTACAGGTGATGATCCAGAATTGGAGCGATCATGGCCTCTTGGTCACCAGAGACCCGAGCTCCCCCTACCTTCTGCTCAGCCGACTTTGCACATGGCATCCATCCTTGAGAATGCCTCATGACCCAAGATGGCGGCTGAAGCTCCAGCCAAAGGGAGAAAGAGCACAGCGATGAAGCATGCACTTTTCAGTCCAATCAGCTCCTTGAAACTGCCTTGCTAAACACCAGGACTACATCCAGCTGCTAAGCAGGCTGGGGCAACTGGAAAGGCAGCCCCTAAACATGAGGCCTGGCTGCTCCAAGGAAAATTAGGATTCTGTTAGGAAGAGGGGGATAAACAATGGTGACTATGAGCTTCGACCACCCCAAAAGGGAGGGGTTCAGGAAGGCAGGACCTGCAGGGAGAGCTGAGTGACCACAGAGAATTCTCTTTGGAAAACAGGAGGAAGAGGGAGGCATTCAGTCTTCTAGTGAAACATGGGTCTTTCAGGCCCGTGACATTTATATGTTCACTTGTGTGATCATTTGTTTAATGCCTGTCTCGCCCCCTCCCCCAATGCTCAGCAATCAGCCCCCCGTGAATTGCCAGTAAATCTGAACCACGGCCTGGCATGAAGCCCAGAGAGGACAATTAATTAATAATTTGTTTAACGAGAGGATTCCCCATTGAACAAAGTGAGCCTGCCTTTGTTAGAGACAATCACCAGTTAAGTAGATTTAGTGGAGTCCAGGCCATAAAACTGTCAGCTCTGGACAGATATGACTGAGTCTGAAAGATAGAAGAAGAAACATGTCTTTATTTTATTAAACTAAATAACACTGCTAAGTGTTAGACTCCCTACCAAGCACATGTTGACCTGAGTTCCAAATTCATGCTACCAATTCACTTCTACCTGGTGCAGAATGTGGTTTCTTTGAATCCTATTGTTGAGGTATAATTTACATGCAATAAAAGACACCTGTTTCGATGGATGAGTTTTGATGGGGTTCGATGGATGAGTTTTGATAACAGTATGCACCTGTGTAGACATCGCCACACTCAAGTACAGACATTTCCGTCACCCAAGAAAACTCTCTCTTGCCTCTTTGCAAGCAATCCTCTGCCTCTGGCACAGAGCTGATCTACTATTTGCCACTATACATTAGCATTGCTTGTTTACAAGTTCACATTTTGTGTCTGGCTTCTTTCTTTTTTCTTTTTTTGTAGCACTTGAGATTGAACCCAAGGGCATTCTACCTCCAAGCTACACTTCCAGCCCTGCTTTATTTTTATTTGGAAACAGGGTCCCCCTAGGTTAATGAGAGTCTCACTATTTGCCGAGGCTGTGCTCAAACCACAGTCCTCCGGTCTCAGCCTCCCAAGTACTGGGATTACAAGCGAGCGCCACCACGCCGGGCTGTCTGGCATCTTTCACTCCGCATGTCTTTGAGATTCATGCATGTTATCACGTGTGCCAACAGTCTGTTAGTTCCTATTAATGAGTGGCATTCGTATGTTTGGATACCACAGTTTGTACATTCACTAACTTGTTGACAGGCTGCTCCAACTTTCTTACTATTATCAGTAGTGCTGCTGTAAACAGATGTGTACAGGTTTGGTGTGGATATATGTTTTCATTTCTTGTCAGTTAAAAAAAATTTTTTTTTAATTTTTTGTGGTACCAGGGATTGAACCCAGGGGCATTCTATCTCTGAGCTACAACCGTATCCCTATTTTGTTTTTTATTTTGAAATAGGGTCTTGCAAGCTGGGCATGGTGGCGCATGCTGTAATCCCAGTACTTGGGAGGCTGAGACAGGAGGATCCCAGGTTTGCAGGTAGCCTCAGCTACTTAGTGAGGCCCTCCTCAACTTAGTGAGACCCTGTTTCAAAAATAAAGAATAAAAAATAGGGCAGGGAGTGTATCTCAGAGGTAGAATGCCCCTGGGTTCCATTCCCAGTATTACACATACAAAAAAGAAATAGAGTCTCACTAAATCCCTGAGGCTGGCCTCAAACCTGCAATCCTTTTGTCTCAGCCTCCCAAGGATTACAGGCATGTGCCACCACGCTTGGCTCTCTCCAGTAAAATCTTAAAAGTAGACTGGCTAGGTCATATGGTCAGTGTATGCTGAACATTTCTGTTTGTTTGAGGAAAATTTTTGTTAGCACATACTAGTTGTACATACTATTGGGGTTCAATGTGATATTTCCATACATGCATTGATGATGCATTTGATCAAATCCAAACACCCTTTCCAACCCCCCCCCCCGCACCATGTGTGACATTTAAACTGCCAGATTTAGCAAAACAAACAAACAGGACACATTTAAATGTGAATCTCAGATAAACAATGAACAATTTTTAATATACATCCCTGTAATCCTAACTAGGAAAGCCGGGCAGGAGAATCTCAAGTTCAAGACTGGCCTAGGCAATTTTGCAAATAAAATACACAAAGGATTGGGGACCTGGCTTAGTGGTAGAGCACATGTGGGTTTGATCCCCAGTATCAAAAAACCAAAATGTCCCATACAGTATTTGAGACACATTTACACTAGAAAAGTATTCATTATTTATCTGAAATTCACATTTATCTGAATGTCCTGTATTTTTTCTGGCAACCCTATTTTAATTGCTGCAACAAAATGACCGAGGTTGATCATATCTGGCTCCATTGTATTTATTTAATTTTACATTTTTGGAACTGGGGATTGAACTCAGGGGCATTCTAAGCTAGACCTCCAGCCCTATTTTATTTTTTACTTTGAAACAGGGTCTAAGTTGTTGAGGGTCTTGCTAAATTGCTAAGACTGGTCTCAAACCTGTGATCCTCTTGTTTCAACCTCCCAAGTACTGGGATTACAGGCATGCACCATCATGCACAGCTTTCGTATTTATTTAATAATGCAGGCTTTTAGTAATAGCTTTAAACAATACAGACAAGTACATAATTGCAAACTCTTATGATAGCTGCACACATTCATGTGGGTGATGTGTATGGAATGTGAACTATATCCTAAGATATAGAAGAAAGGAAAGAAGGAAGGAAGGACGGGAGGGAGGGAGAGAGGAAGCTGGGCTCGGGCTTGCCTGTAATCCCAGTACTTGGGAGGCTGAGACAGAAGGGTTCCAGGTTCAAGGCCAGTGCATGGTAGCTTATCCAGACCCTGTTGAAAAATAAGAAATGAAATAGGATCGGGGGGTGTAGCTCAGAGGTAGAGTGCTCTTGAGTTCAGGAAGGAAGGAAAGAGGGAAGGGAGGGAGGGAGGATGGAGTGGCCGTAACATTCCAAGGCATGGGCTTCCTGGTTTTCAACACACCTGAGGTTGTCCACCTCAGGGCCACCTTGAAAACAGGGAACAAAAGAAGTTGACATCCTTTTCCAGAGAAGGCTTAGAAATGGCTTCACCCATTGACCAATACAGCCCGCAAGAAGCTGGAGCCACAAAGCATGTCCCTGGTGTCAGAGAATGTGCTATTCGGCTGGGTGCACAGAGGAAGATCACAAAGCATAGTATTAAGGATCAAGGAACGTCCCAGACAGTAAGCTCTTGAACGTATGAACCTGACAGATCACTGGAGCCTGAGGTACGGCTGAAATCTTTACAGCAGATGTGAGCTCTGAGCCAGGCGTGGGGTAAGAAGGATTTTACTGAGAAAAATGGAAAGGTTTTTGGAGTGTGTGTGTTTTCTTTTTTTTTTTTCTTTTTGCAGTACTAGGGATTGAACTCAGGGGCGTTCTACCTCCAAGCTACACCCCCAGCCCTATTTTTTTATTCTTTATTTTGAAACCGGGTCTCACTAAGTTGCAGAGTGCCTCACTAGGTAGCTGAGGCTGGCCGCGAACCCGGATCCTCCGGTCTCAGCCTCCCGAATGCTAGGATTACAAGCGTGTGCCACCACGCCCGGCTTGTGTGTGTTTTCAATACTGGGGATTGAACCCAGAAGCATTCTATCTCTGAGCTACAGTCCCAACCCTATTTTTTATGTTTATATTTATTTAGTTAGTTATTTTTGTGGTACTGAGGATTGAACCTGGTGGGTTCTCAGAGAGTCTCACTACTTGCTGAGGCTGTAGTGAATCTGTGATCATCCTGTCTCAGCCTCCCAAGTACTGGAATTACAAGTGTGAGCCACCATGCCTGGCTTTTTTTAAAAATTAATTAATTAATTAATTTATTTATTTATTTATTTATTTATTTATTTATTTATTTATTTTTGGTACTGGGAATGGAACCTAGGGGCATTTCACCTCTGAGCTACACCCCCAGCCCTATTTTATTCTTTTATTTTGAAAAAGGATCTCACTAAGTTTTAGAGGGCTTCACTAAGTTGCTGAGGCTGTCCTCGAACCTGTGATCCTCCTTCTCAGCCTCCCAAGTGTTGGAGTTACAAGTGTGCGCCACCATGCCTGGCTTATTTTTTATTTTGAAACAGGGTCTCACTAAGTTGCTGAGGCTGTCTTCGAACCTGCGATCCTCCTGTCTCAGCCTCCCAAGTACTGGGATTACAGGCACGCGCCACCACGCCCGGCTGGAAAGGGTTTTCTTTGCAGTTAAGAGGCTGGCGAGGGCGCAGGAAAGCACAGGGCACGTTGGAGCAGGGCGCCTGCAGAGGGGAGGTGCCCGTGCCACCCGCAGGCTTAGAGCGCCGCGGCTTCTAAAAGCTTGGCACAGTGTATGGGGTGGATTGTAGGGAGAGGCGAGCACATGGTATCACATAGTGCGCGGGATGCGGGGCCACAGGACACGCAGGGGGAGAGGGTGGCAGGGTTCAGTTGGAAGAAGACTGAGGCTGACACTGCCCAGGCAGGGAGCAGGGCGCCAGGGAGTGACAGGGTAGATTACACACCCTGATCTGACCCCTCCACGGCGTATAGACGGATCCAACGTCACACTGCCCAGCTTCAAAATGAACAATGACGCGTCAACCAAAAATAACACTAAAAGCCAATCCCAGGTCTTGGGAAACTGAGACTGGAGGATGGCAAGTTGGAGGCCAGCTTGGGCAACTTAGCGAGACCGTGTCTAAACAAACAAACAAACAAATAAATAAATAATAAAATGGCTGGAGGTGTAACTCAGTGGTAGAATGCCCTGAGTTCAAGCCCCAGTACCACAAAAACAAACAGCAACAAAAAGCCCACTTAGGAAAGTGACAATGCTCCCCTCGCGCCCTTTCTTCCCTCCCCATCAGAAGTGCGTCCCCAGAGATGCCCAGCGATCAGCCAGGCGGGTGCGTTTCCCTCTCCGCAGGCCTGTCTACAGTCACCTGGCCTGGTCTGGGCTAGGTGAGACGCCAGAACTACATTCCCAGAATCCCCTTCTCCATTGGTTAGGGGGAAGGGTTTGCCTAGGAGAGATGCTTGCTCAGGTCTGCAAGGAGGAAGAAAAGGAGCAGCCGCTTTCCTGCGAGGGCCGTTGCCCCCAGACAGATAGGAGGCGTGAGGTTCAAAGCGGCCCTTCACAGCTTGGGGAAACCACTGAGCTTGGTCCTTCAGGTTGAACGTCAGCGGCAGCTTCCCAGCCCTCCTCTCCCCCATTCCTCCCTGTACCTCCCCTCAGTGGAGGTACACCTGGAAGATGCGTCCACTCTTGGGATTTGCTGACCAAATCTGATCCAAAGCTGTAACTCCATCTTTTTAACGGCTGCATATTATCCCACGGCACAAACGTGTCAGAGTTTATTTAACTTCTCCTTTGATGACATTGGAGTTTTTCTAGCACTTTACTAACACAAATAACGTCGGGATATATTGGACCACACACTCATGTACACAGTTATTTCTTCATCAGCTTCATCAAGCGCATGAC
Organism: Graphiurus murinus; assembly: GCA_004027655.1. NCBI lineage: Eukaryota > Metazoa > Chordata > Mammalia > Rodentia > Gliridae > Graphiurus > Graphiurus murinus. Next base: position 9,676 of record PVLC010043451.1, read on the forward strand.
TGCTGGCTTGTGCTTTTTGTGTTTTTAAGGAACTTTGCATCACGCCACTGATGTGTCACATTGTTAGGTTCCTGTGACCACGGTGAGGAAGAAGAGGAGAGGAGAACCTGCAACTACAGTGCTTAGACTTTCTCTTCCTTATCTTCAGTTGTTAAGAGGAGCTCTCTAAAGTATAGTCTAAATTTTTTAAAAAGCTTCAAATTTCTATCGAAGCCTCACTTGCCTCCTAATTTCCCTTGGTTACCTGAGGTAGTGGTACCTCCTTCCAAGTTAATTCTACCTGTTAACTTTGTATGGCTGTAACAAAAGACTTGGGGGAAAACTTCAGTTTTTTTCGGCTTGATTTCATAAGTATCCGTCCACAGTGGGCTGGCACCATGGCCGGGGACTGAGGTGAGGCAGAGCATCATGACAGACAGGTGTGTGGAGCACAGCTGTTCACCTCTTGGTGATTGGGAAGCAGAGAGAAAAAGGGGCCTGGATCAAAACATTCCCTTCCAGTGACCCACGTCCTCCAGCTGAAGTCTTCACCCCCTCCCACTAGTGCGCCCCACCCAGGAGTCCCTCAGTGGGTCAATCCATTAATGACTTGGAGTCCTCATGATCCAGTCCCTCCGAAGGGCCCCACCCCTAAACATTGCTGCCCTGAGGTCCAAGCCTGCGTTCCACCCTCACAGGTCACAAGAATTGACGGAGAAAGAGAGAAACTAGAGATTTTCAATTTCCTTCCCTTTTTTACCCATGTCCAAAGGCTGCTGCAACCCAAACTAAGAGAAATCTACCACTACAGCCCCCAGGCTCCATCTGTAATAGAGTGAGCCCCACTCCCAGCCCCCTGCCTGCCCGTCTTAGCTCCCTGGCTTTGTGGCTTTGTTCTTGCCTGTCCTGTAATGCCTGTATCCTGTGCTGTGATGTGTAACCGTCATTCTCAAGTTGCACTTCTGGCTGGGTTAATGTGGCATCTCTTAGAAGAATGCCACACGTCCTTTCTGCTTCTCAGTCCTGATTGCATCATCTTCATCATCATCTTGCACACCTCTCTGGGCTGGCTTTATTTTATTTTTTTGCGGTACTGGGGATTGAACCCAGGGGCATTCTACCTCCAAGCTATACCCCCAGCCCTATATTTTTTATTCTTTATTTTGAAACAGGGTCTCCCTAAGTTGCGGAGGGCCTCACTAGGTAGCTGAGGCTGGCCGCAAATCTGGATCCTCCAGTCTCAGCCTCCCAAATGCTGGGATTACAAGCGTGCGCCACCACCCCTGGCTTGGCTTCATTTTAAGTTCAGTGCTAATATCATCCAGGTCTCCAGATAATGCCCAACTATACTTTCCATTCGTGTTTTGTTGCTAATAAAATGGCTGCCTTGCTTCCATCCTTCCTTCCTCCTCCTTCTCTCTCTCCTTTCTTTCTTTCTCATGCTGGGGCTCTAACCCAGGACCTCACTCATGCTAGGCAAGTGCTCTGCCACTGAGCTACATTCCCAACCCATAATAGGCTTTTTCTTAACCTTGCAGAAAAGTTATTTTTCTAATTGGTTCTCTTCTGTCTTCCCAGTTGTCCCATGACAAAATGCCACCAACCACATTTCTAACTCTTGCAACAGAAATTCCCTTCCTCTACCTTCTCGCTCCCTGACACGATCCCCCGCCCTCTCCAGCAGCGTTCCCTACTCCACAGGGCTCCTGATGAGACCTTCAGCCTACTTTACAATAGCTTCTCTCAGGCCTCAACATTTGCTGATATTTTATAAACAAAACTTTCTTTTGTGGACACTTGGTAAAATGAATGAATAAGTACTATTCATAAAATAGAAAGCATAACTGTCAGCACTGCTTCTAAAAGGCTTTACAAACACTGCATTATTGGCATTAGTGAATATACTCATTTTAAAAGCTCAGGGGTTTTTTTGTTTGTTTGTTTTTGTTTGCGGTACTGGGCATTGAACTCAGGGGCATTCTACCTCCGAGCTATACCCCCAGCCCTATTTTTTATTCTTTATTTTTGAAACAGGGTCTCATTAAGTTGCGGAGGGCCTCACTAAGTAGCTGAGGCTGGCCGCAAACCTGGACCCTCCTGTCTCAGCCTCCCAAATGCTGGGATTACAAGCGTATATCACCATGCCCGGCTCAAAGCTCAAGGTTTTATTGTTGTTGATATGGGAAGTTTTTTGTTGTTGTTGGGTTATTTTATTTATTATTATTATTATTATTATTATTATTATTATTATTATTATTTATTGTAGTACTGGGGATTAAATTCAGGGGTCCTCTACCACTGAGCAACATCCCAGACTTTTTTATTTTTTACTTTGAGAAGGTTTTGCTAAGTTGTCCAGGCTGACCTCAAATTTGGGATCCTCCTGCCTCCGCCTCCCAAGTAGCTGAGATTACAGTCATGTGCCACCAGAGCCTGGTCAATGGCTCTTCTTATCAGAAGATACCTACAGTCAGGAATGAGAGTGGTGTAAAAGTTATAGGCTCTACCTTGTGATTATTTGGTTTTCAGAAACCAATTTTTTTCTACCTAGCTATTCCTTATGCTTTGAAAGTAGCACTTTATCTCAGCATCCCAACCTAATCCCTTTAACTCATGAGATTTAGAAGAAAGGAACTCAAAGGAAAGTCATTCAACTTGAAACAAAATTTCTAAGTAAATTGCTAATGCTTAAAACAGAGGGAAAACCAGCCTTCCTTCTTAATTAAGAAGAATCAGCCGGCTAGGCATGGTGGCGCACGCTTGTAATCCCAGCATTTGGGAGGCTGAGACTGGAGGATCCTTGGTCTCGGCCAGCCTCAGCTACTTAGTGAGGCCCTCTGCAACTTAGTGAGACCCTGTTTCTTTCTTTCTTTTTTTTTTTTTTTTTTTTT
>PVLC010043452.1:0-12789 GCA_004027655.1 Graphiurus murinus
CTGAAGTAATTTGTTCATTTTGACATATCTTGGTATTCTTCAAATGTTATAAGAGATTAGTTTCCCTTTACATTTAATTTAACATCTGATTAATGCTTAAACAAAATTTCCCAACTCCCTTGCAGAAAAGCATATTTCATGTTGCAGTTCAGTTAGCAAGTTAATGATTCGTGAATGAAATGATTTATAGGAAATGGACTATAATTCTAATATGGTTGGTTTTATGGGCAAAACCATTCTCCATTATTTAAATCTTTAAAAAAAGGATAGAACATGTTTTATCTGAATTTACCTCATGGAGAACTAATTAGGATAATGTTTCATTTCTTACTTGAAAAAAGTGAGCAAAATTGAAGAATACTACAATTAAAAGACAAAAGATAATAAAAAGCAAACCCTAACTTCATTTGAGTAAATATTGCCACATTCCTGGGAAGTTCATGAAGCCAAAGGCAATGAAAGATTTTCTTTTGAGCCAACTCACTCCATACTAGGCATTCTCTAGAAGAAAATAAATTTTATCTCACATTAGAAAAAAATAACCTGCAAATAAAATTATTAATCCACCATTCATTATGTTCATGGAGTGTTGAAAATGTCCAAGATGTTGAAACATATACCAGATATTGTTATCATAAGTCTGTATTTCACAGATTAGTGGCCTTAATATAACAAAGAGGCAACATTTTGACATGGTTTGTATGATGATCATGTCTGTGAGTTTTTCAGAGAGGAAACAGTAATCCACAGGTCTCAAGCTACAGAAGTCAAACTAACCATACACAATATTTATAAAGTCAACTAGACAAAATAGATACAAATATAACTAGACACTAGAATCATTTACATGAAGGTCTTTGATTTATTACAGGAAATTTGGAGAAGATATGAAATAAATGAGATATATGTTCAGCAGGCCAACCCTCAGCAACATGACTGTGCTCATGTGATTAGTTTGTGCCAATTCACAAACAGTTCTGCAGTGATATGCTTTAAGGACCTACTGGCATCTGTTTCCTATTAAATTAATTTAACTATATGTTAGTTGCATGTACAAAATGGGTGTTTTTTTACAAAAAAAAATTGAAAGATCACTTTGTATAGTAGACTCAAGATAATACATTTGCTTTGTTGGAAAATATGCCACAAATGTATTAATAATTTATTTATAACAATTGATCCTACGTGTAATGCTTCAAAACAACAAAAAGATTTGGGTGTCTCACACAGAATTTAGATAAGGAATCTATCAGAGTAGGACTGACAAATCAGAAGTCATTAGCTAAATAAAGAAGAATAAAATTTTCTCATTTGCAGGAAAGTGGATGGATCTGGAGAACTTTTTGTTAAGTGAGACTAGCCAGTCACAGAAAGTGAAGGGTCATGTTTTATCTCATATACAGAAGCTAGGGAGTAATTAATATGCAAGAAGGACTTTAGATAATGGAGGAGACAATCCAGTGGAGCAAGGGAGGGGATTTATGGGAGGGTAATAATAGAGGGGATGGAGAATCAATAAAAAAACAACAAAAAAACCAACTTCCACTGAAACTATGTATGTATGTGAAATTATCAATATCAATTTCAATATCATGTATCTGGAAGAAGAGCGAGTGGGGAGGGAGCTGGGGAAGAGCTCACCAAGAGCTTTGTACATATTTATATCACTATCATTGTGAACCACATTATGGCTTGAGACTACAATGTACCAATAATATATATTCAGCTCTTAGCATGAGTTTAGGGCTCAATGAAATAATAATTATTTATAAAAATAATATCAAAGTATAGCTAAGAATATGGACAATTTAAGAGCTGTCCCTGGAAAATAACATGGGTGCTCAGTCTTCTCAAAGATTCATGCAGATCCCAAGTTTTGAAAAGAAGATTTAATTTTAAACTACAACCAACTAAGGTTAGAAAGATTGTAGAGTATGGCAATTACCTTTGATTCCATCAATATTGGTTTAGTAATTTTTGGTAGGCACCACTACTACATCATTTTGGAAAAGAAATTCAAAGATGAAATTGGCAAATATTTTTAGCTCATAACATGACTGTTTATATAAAATCGACAATTCTTGGGCAGTAATTAATGTCCTTCAAAATGTTTTGACATGTTAATATTATCACCCAAATATATTAAGGTCCATCGCCATTAAAGCTCTTAATATATATTATTTTAATATTTAATACACTACAGAGAAAACTTCACATAAAAATACATTGTACACAAAGGACTTAGCGTTCACCAGATGCTATTCACATGCCTGCTGCACTCTGAAGCATGTCTCCCAGGCAAGGCTCGAGTGTACACTAGCCCACAGAATTGAGTTCCTGGAGGGCATCTATTGTCAATGATTCCTGGAACTTGGTTTAGAATGCCTTCTAAGCTTGCCATCCTTTCCAAAACACATTTTTCTTGTCAAAATAGTTGGGCCTTTCTATAAAGAGAATATGAAATATTAAATATTAAGGGTGTATGAATTTCCTTGTTGCTTTAAACATCAGCGATAACCTGGTCAACTAAAGAGAGAAAATATATTTTTTCTTGGTTAATCTTGTATTTCCTAAAGCGATCTGATACAAATACATTTTTTTTCCATAAAAAAGCACTACATTGGACAAGTGACTTTTTTAAAATTCTGATGATGCGGGGGATTGAACCCAGGAATATTCTACCACTGAGTTTTACCTCTAGCCCTTCTTTTTATTTATTTATTTTGAAAACAGGGTCTCCCTAAGTTACTGAGGCTGGTTCTATCTTCTTTTCTCAGTCCCTCAAGTATTGGAATTACAGGCATGAGTCACCATGCCCAGCCAAATCTTCTGTTAGTTGTTATTTGTTGTTTTTAGCCTATTTAGTAGATAAAAGAGAAATGAAGTAGAATTAAAAGATTCTTTAATCAAATTTTTCATAATGATCTATATCGCCTTTTACGTACTATCAAGTAAATTGGTGTTAGGCTATATGTGATTAGCACCTAGTTCTGTTGTGTTAAAATAAAACACCTCAGTGTGATTCAATTATTATTTGATTTATTCATTAACATAAATTTTATTCATCATAACAGTACAACAAAGTCGATTTGTATTATGAAAAATAACAATTCTACTATATAACAGATTATGCATTTTGCATTCAGAGATTATGGAATATAAATAGTACAAGAAAGAAGTATATTAATGTGTTTTTTATTTTCAAAATCTGTATTCCAACTGAATGATCTTGAGCACATATACATTTATGTGTTTACTTGGCCAAAGCCCATTAAATGGGAAATTTTCAAGGTAGAAGATTAAAGTAGAAAAAGTCAGTCACATGACGTGACCTTGGAAATTTATCACTGATAACTAAAGCAATTCTGTAAAAGTTCATGTTTATTAGTTGATACAGTTAGAAAACAATAAATAATAAACAAAAATGCATTATTATCTCTGCCCTCATCATTTTTCCCCCCTCTTTTTCACTAAAAAAGAGGTGACCCCCCTCTTTTTCACTAAAGCCTGACAATGAGCTTTAACTTCATTGTGATGGACATTCAGTGTGCAATCTTTGTTGAAGCTGGTAATTGACATGTCAGTCTCACCTGTTTTAACAAGCTGGTGACTTCACACTGTGGTACCATGGTGCCCAGTTATTTCTGTCTTGACAAAAGGCAATTGTCAAGCTTTAGCTACAACTAATTCAGGAACTTCTCAGAGCTTTATATTTTGGAATACACAGGTGTTGAATACTTATTTATTTTTCATTGATGGAACTTCTTGTTTTCCTTCTGGGAATTCATTCAACACTCAGTAAGTGTTTGCAGTTTTGCCTGAAAATAGCTACATGTAAACTAAAATTTATTCAAACCATATCACATGGAATGCCGGTGTTACTATTTATTCTGATCTGAATTCATATTTTTTTAAATTCTCATGTACTTAATAAATAATCCTTTGAGATGAGATCAATAAAATATTGTGTGGATTAAATTACTTAATCCCAATGTTAAAATTATCAAAGTATCTGTTATTTTCTTAGAAACTGTTGTGAATGTAGATCTCTGAATAATAATTTAGTTTTCTTAATTAAAATAATTCACATATTCTTATGTTAGGGTGTCAGTAATGTCTTATTTTCATTAATTCATGTATTCAACATATACCTATTGTTTTCTTGCTGTTGACATTAAAGAAAAAGATAAAATACACAGACATTGACTTTGATAAATCTCAAGTTTATTTTAAAAACAAGTTTTCAGAAACCAAACAATAGAATTAAGCACAAGGAGTGATTTTCTCAGAGAGATTGAAAAATGCTGACCTAGATCATGTCCTAGTAGACAGTATTACTAAGAAAATTATTTTTTCTAATAGCATTTAAATAAACAAATAAGATAAAAGGCATGGTTGAGCAAATATCAAGGGCAAAATCTTGCAATTCTGTAATAAGCATGGCACCATTTCACACATCCAAAATGTTTGTTTTTACTAGAAAGTTTTATTCATATTTTTTAAAAAGGTATAATATCCAAAAATGCTCCTAGCCACTTATTCTAGGAGTTTAAATTTAATTTGCATTTAACTTAACAATACCTAGAACAGTGTAGAAAGTAACATGAGATTATGAGAATTAGACTGAACAATTTTGAGATTTAATGAAAGGGTAATACAAGTGATGGTGAGATTGAATAGTAGAGACTAGTCAGTATAATCTAAATTAGAAATTATGAGCAAAGAACAAAAATGGTACATCCACTTTGGAAAACAATATGGCAGTATTTTAATAATTATAAATTAAATTGTCATATTACCTAGCAATTTCACTTCTATTTATGTAGCCAAGAAATATGAACCATTATGTCCACATAAAAACTTTATATTATCACTGATATTCAAATAATAAAAAAATCACAATATTCATTAAACAATGCATGGACAAATATAATATGAAATATCCATTAAATGGATTATTAGGTTACAATTCAAGGGAAAGAGGTGCTCTACACATTACAGTTTATATGAGCCTTGCAAACATGCTGATTGAAAAGAGACTCTCAAAAAAGCCTACATATGATTCCATTCCCATAAAAGCCCATGATAGAGACAAATGTAGATTATTGTTGCTTAGGGCTGGAGAAGATTAAGCAATAGATTAGAGAAATATAAAGGGTATAATGTTTCTTTCTGATGTGATAAAAATCTAGGTTACCATGGTGATGGATGTATATATCTGCAGATATATTTAGAAGAATTGTATTGTGCACTGTAAGTGGGTTAAAAATGAATTTTAGTTCAATGAATATTTTAAGTAAATAAAAATATGAAATTCTGAACACAGTCAATAGCATTAAGGATGAAGAGTAGTGGGCTGAAAATGCTAACAGATGAAATGTAAGTGGCTTCATGGTCAAGCAGATAACTTGGGCAAGAGAAAGGAGAGAATGATGTAAAAGACTCGAAGTGCATCCTAGTGTATTGTTTACAGAAGTAACTGAACAATAGTGATTGAAATTATAGAAGAGTGTCTACAGACATACTGTGCATGTTTAGAGGTAATATGATGCTATACAATTAGTTCTGTGAATGACGTGTTTGAGTTTAAACTGTTTGTATATGTATGAGAATCATTAGTAGGTTGTTTAATATTGATATACATCTTAGGAGAGCCATGTGGATTGTAAGTGTAGGTTGGTCACTGATGAATAAACAGATAAAAAAATCATGAAGAAAGGAAGTAAGTAGACTTACCCAGTAAGAGTATTTTAGCAGAGGCAATTAAGGAGAACCAAACTCTGGAGAAAATCATGTCAGTGAGATGAGCCTTGAAGATACTGTTTTGAAGTAAGTAGACCCATAATGAATACAAGTTTGAGTTAAATGAATACATATACATATATATCATTATACATGTATATGATATATATGTATGTACTACAGTTTCAAAAAAGACAGTGGATGGTTGAGATAATTTGATTCTATTAAAATCATAAAAATAGGTAAAATAATACTCTACTGAAAATGAAAGTACGGTCTTTTGACTAGTTTTACCTACCTTGTGGTGAGAGTTACTGAGTTGTTCACTGCAATCCTTTGAATCTCAGTTATTACAGGGCAAAGATACCACTTTAATTGAAGCCTTTATTTTACTTAGGTTGAAAAATTATACCTAAAATGAAGTTAAATCAGAGAAGCAGAATCACAATGAGCATTATGCAAGAAGGTAGTTATAAATTATTTATTTATTCATTGTTATTATTTTATGGCTGCATTGTGGTAGTAGGGATTGAATCTAGGGACATTCTACTTCTCAGTTGTACCTATAGCATTTTTAATTTTGGTTTCTGAGAGTCTCACTAATTGCTGAAGCTGTCCTTGAAACTGATCCTCCTGTCTCAGCCTCCCCAGTACTGAGATTACAGGCCTGTACCACTGTGACCAGCTTATTATATGATTTAGAGCTATCAATTATGGGAAAAGATGGTGTTATAGTTTGAATTTAAAATGCCCCACCCTAAGACTTCATGCAGACAAGGCAACCATACTAGATGCAGACCTTGGTTGCTGAGGAGAAGTCTCTGGGGGTATGACCTTGGGGATTAAATATGATTCCTCCTCCCAATGCCCTCTCTCTTCACTCCAGCCTCCTCAATGACGTGAGAACAGAACTCTTGTGCTCTTCTTTCTGCTTCCAACATCATGCCTTGAGTTTTGCCCACTTCATCTGGCTTAACATGGACTAAACCCTTGAAGTTTCCAGAACTGTGAGCAAGTAAATGTTCCTTCCTCTAAGTTGTGGTGTTCAGGTGTTTTGGATTATTGAAATGAAAATGCTGACTGAAGCAGATGGTGAAGTAAGTATTCCAAACTAAGAAAAAGTCAGACCTTGCAAGGAAATAGGGAAACCAAGTACATGTACTTTACAGGATAAAACTAGGAAGAAAAATTGGGAGAGAACTCTGTGGATTCTGCAGCCCCAGAATCTGGTGGTGGAGCTCACAGTCAGGGAAAGGAGGTGAAATAGAGTGAAGAAGAGGAGGACATGCTAAAATTCACTGGCATCTCCATGCCTGTATTTCATGGCAAATTATTGGAACAAGAGTGAAAGTATACTGATATTTCACTTCCATCTTTTAAATCTCGTGAAAATTTTTCTTTGGACAACATCCATGGAGGAATGTAATTCTGGGAAATATGGTTCTAGTTTGATAAAATTGACATAAGACAAAAGATACCACAGTGACTGACAAAAGTTGAACATAGTCTTTTTTCAAACAGATACTATATCATTTGATCACAGATTTTATTTTTAAAATTCCTGACAATTATTTTTTGGCTTTTGAAATGTATAAGCAAGTTTTTAAATGTCTAAAATAGTATTCTTGGATTTTAGGCTAATAATTTAAATTATATTAAATTAAATCTTTGGTTTCCTTAATTATACCTTTGTCCGTTGTTCCATTTTTTGTTTTATCTGCTCATTTATATCCTGTTATTCACTCTGTAGGAACATATTTGTTCATGTTGTTCTTTTCTCTCAAATATCTTTAACTGGATGTTCGTATTTATACCATCTGAGCTCTATTGTTCGTAGAAGGAGCAGACATTGATAGTGTAGCAGTAACATGAGACTATTTCTCCGCCTAATGTCACATTTTCACAGCATAGAAATGCTCATTTTTGCTTCCATTAAGTGAGGGCAAGTCCTGTGGGAATTTGTAAGAGAATTTCTACTTTTGGCAAAATAAGAATGGTCTTTCTTTCAGAATACTGGTATAATAGTATCTCAGCCTTCTCTAGGTGCCCAGCACCCTCTCTAGGATCCCTATTTATACATGTCTCCTATTCTATAAAAACCAATTCTTAGTCTTCAGCTTAAATGAAAAAAAAAAAACTTTTTACAAGCTTTTTCCCTAAGAAATAATATTTTTATTGCATTTATAATTACCAGTTATAAACTAAAATTTATTTGTACTGCTTCCTGATTTTGTCAAATTTTTTGTAGGTCACAGTTAAAACAGTTTCTCTCAAAAAGCCCATGATCATAGCACTAATGTGCACCATCTACTGGATTTCATATTCCTGTTTCCTCCCAATATTCTCAAGGTTTCCAGATGATTGATGGCATTCATTACACTTTTTCAACACTCTTAGGGTTTAATGCTCCTTTTATTTTTTTTAATTTATTGTCAGTTAGTAGATATATAGGTGTGTGTTGCCATTTTTACCTGAAGAAGACTGCAAAACTAGATAGCAATGTTGTTCTTTGATATGGGCAACTGAGGTCCCTGGCCAATGTCCCACACCATGGAAAAACTCACACTTTAGAGGCCCTTTTTTATTTTTCTTCTGTGCCTACTATAGAGTCTGTGATTAGCCATACTGGAGGATCTCTTTAAACTGGGTTCTTGGAGCCAGGAGAAGACTTATCTGAGCCTGAATTATTTTTATATCCATTAGAAACTTTTTTAACTCTTTATCCCCAGCTGCCACAGATAGGATCAACAGGAGGCACAAAGCAGCCCAAGGGACCTGGAATTCTGCCATATTCTAGGAAGGCAGTCTAGTGAACAGATCACTCCAGTTGGAGCATCAGTTTCATTTTTGAGACAATTCATGGTCCAGGGAGATTCTAACTTGCTGAATTTGGGTGACTATCACTCACACTAAAAACAAGAAAAGTTCAGGGATTTGGGTACTAATGTGTGTCAGTGATTTATCTCCCAGGGACTTGTATCTACGTTTATACCTATCTACTCCTGGAGATGTCAGCAGATATCTCTTATACCTCAAGGTTCATGTTGTGTCAGAAAGTCATCCAGGATGGCCTCTTGTTCTCAAAGGATATGGAAGTCTTACCTCTGCATTGCCAACAGCCATGTCAATTAACATCCTCTCTTGTTTCTTGCATGGGGTCACGTTTTGCTTTCCTGGGTGGATCTTAAACCATATTCAAGAGGAAAAGATAATCCTTTGTAACATGACCACTTTATCATTACATCCATGAACTCCTGGACTTTTCTCCCCATTGCAGATGATGTGCAGAAACGAGAGGTAACATCAACAATGAAAGAGATATAATAAGTTAATGATAATCACCTAAAGATTTCAGGAAGATATATAATGTTTTCCCTTTAACCTATAAAATTCTGAACCACCGATTTAATATGACAAAAATTATTATAATTATTGCTCACATTTTCCTGCATACTCAAGTCAAAGCTCTTTATTCATGGTTATTATAAACGAAGCATAGTAATAACTTTTGTGAGAGTCATTGGAAGCCAATATTTACCAGTGACATCAGGAATGATACAGTGTCATGAAAATGACAGAAAAAGAATTCTTATAAATATATATTATTAGGAAACTGTAGAAGCTGAAGACCTCCATTGCTGTAATATATTCCATTTCTGAAGAGCATTGCAGCTAATACTAGCCAACAAGCTTCTTATCTGTGTTTGCTTGCTAGAGCTGCTGCAGCAAAGTGCTACAAACTGAGTTGATTAAAAAGAGAAATGTACTGTTTCATCATTTTGGAAGTCATAAATTCAAAATCAAGGCATTAGCAGGACAGCCACCTTCTGAACATGTTGTGGAAAGATCTATTCCAGACCTTGGTCTTTGATTCAGATAGCTCCTTGATGTGAGGCAGCCTAATCCCAATGCACATGGTATTTTTCTTTCTGTGTGTTTCTGTGTTCTTGTCGCCCCTTTCTTATAAGGAGAGCAGTCCTATTTTATTAGGGGTCCATCCTACTCCAACATGACAAATTCCATCTTAACAAATTTCCTCCATACCAGCCCCATTTCCAATTTGGTAATATTGTGAGGAACTGAAAATCAAGACTTCCAACTACAATTTCAGGAGAAACAATTTAACCCATATGTTCACATGTTGGGAGATATGAAATTATTCAGCAAGAGTCATTTAATAATAAAAAAACTAAGAGATGCCTGCTGAGTAGCAGATGATAGAATTGCTCACTACAGAAAACCTTCATGGAGAGTAATAAATGTGTTAGCATCTTTCTTTTATCAGTTTTTATTAATATGCATAAACAATCAGTATACTCTCTGGGTACCAATTAAATTTATAACATGTTACCTAAGCAAATTGTTTATATAGACAGGTGTTTTTCCAAAAATATTTGTCTGGAAATCTATACACTATGAATTCAGTCTTGATTGATGTTCTATTCCATTTTCCGTCTCCATTAAGATTTTATGAAATGATTTGAGCTGATCATGGTAGCACTCAAGCCTGCAATTCCAGTATTTGTGAGGCTGAGACAGGATTGCATTTTCAAGGACAGTTTCAACAAGTAGTGAGACTCCCATCCACCTAGAGAAGCCCTGTGTCAAAAAAAAAAAAAATAGAGCTGGGAGGTTATATTGCTTGGAGGTAGAATGCCCCAGTTTCAATCCCCAGTAAAACACACACACACACACACACACACACACATACACACACACACACATGCGTGTGTGCGCATGCGCGCACACTCAGGCACTTTATCAATTTGTTTGTTTTCTTGTGTTATTGTCAGTCTAAAAAAAAAAAAATCTTTGATATTTTGTACCAGAAGAACATAGAAAACTTTTCCAAGCTGACTTAAATTAATCTAATTATCAGACTCTTTTGGACCAACAGTATAGTTATAGAATATGTTATTTCTGGAACAAATGAAGTTTCCATATTTCACATAAGACAGATGCTTAATTATTATCTAAAATTTCAATATACTTCTCACCAATTTCACATGTATTTAGTTTACAAGTGTCTTCTTAATTAAGCAAAACTTAACAAAAAAGTAAGAATGCGTTAAAGGAAGGTTATTTAAAAGACTGAAATGTATTGCCCTACTTTTCAGTCTAATTTTAGAATTTAAAGTAAATAAAGTAGAGGTGAGACCATATAATGTTATAGAATAATCTAATAACACTTAAAGGTTCCTCAAGAATAAAGATAGAGTATTCAGAAAATATAAGGGTACAATGATTCAGCCTATTATAAGTACTTGAACCTTTTATTTTATACTTCTGTACCTATAATTAAAATAAAAGCCAGAGCTTACATAGCAAGTCTAATCATATACTTGGAGATAAGTGGATTAAATTCTCCCAAATATATAAATATATATTTTTATAATGAATCATAAATGTAAATTGGTATTTTGAAGAATTCATTTTTAAATGTTTGTTTTTTAAATATTTTCTCATTTCTCTATTCCCTAATATACCTCTTTTATAAAAACTGAAATCATATGTATTTGATTTTCTTAATGGAGAATCACTGTTAATCAAGGATTATGAAAGTTAGTGTTCATTCTTTCCCAGAAACATGAAATTAAAATTTTTATACATTTATTGGTGCTTTATAGTTTCACATCTTAATGTAACTCATCGTTATAATGACATATATGCACATAGCACCTGGTGAGCTTTCCCCCATACCATTTAGCAAATAAATATAGAAACAAGCTATTAGATATTCATATGCAATCTCTTTGAATAATCAAGAAAAGATTTTTCTGAATAGTAATACAAACATGGAAATACTATGTACAATATCATTAAAAGTGCATAAATTTTTTCTATATTTTAAATATCCAATCTGGAGCCGGGCGTGGTGGCACACGCTTGTAATCCCAGCATTCAGGAGGCTGAGACCGGAGGATCCAGGTTCGCGGCCAGCCTCAGCTACCTAGTGAGGCACTCTGCAACTTAGTGAGACCCGGTTTCAAAATAAAGATTGCTGAGACTCTCATCAGCCTACAGAGACCCCGTTTCAAAATAAAAATAAAAGCCAGCTGAGGGTGTAGCTCAGAGGTAGAATGTCCCCTATGCTTAGTCCCCGGCACCACACACACACACACACACACACACACACACACACACGTGTGCGTGCACACTCACAATGTCCTTACATTTTCATAAAATTTTATTAATTTTTTTTTTTTTTTTGGTACTGAGGATGGAACCTGGGGGCATTCTACCTCCAAGCTACAGCCCCAGCCCTATTTTTTATCCTTTATTTTGAAGCAGGGTCTCACTAAGTTGCAGAGGGCCTCACTAAGTGGCTGAGGCTGGCCTGGAACCCAGATCCTCCAGTCTAAGCCTCCCAAATGCTGGGATTACAAGGATGCACCACCATGCCTGGCTAAATTTTATTAATTTATGTGATTATAATTCTTTTAAAAGGATTTATGTCAGAATAATTTAAATATTGCTTTATACACTACATAAAGACTATTTATGTAGTGTATAAAGCAATACAAACTTTAAAGCAGAGAAAAAAACTCTGCTGGGTTTTGAATATTGAACTTGTTGACAAATCCCTTTTGCTGAGTAAATTTGGTGTTATACTTGAGCTGAGGGTAGCATTCGGGATGTCTGTAAGTGTATAAATTTGGAAGGTACAAATTGACAAGATGCTTGATGACATGTCAAGAAATATTTGCAAATATTTCTGGTGTCAGCACAATTCAGATTTAAATAAGAACTTGTCTGACGTGAACCATTTATATGTAAACTAGTAAATTGGATGGAAAGAGAGGAGAGGAGTGAGATGAGCTTTGTCACCCAGGGCTGGATTTCAGAGTGCAAGTCAGTAAAGGCCCTGTATAAAATTATCACTTCTCACAAAATAAATGAATATTTGATATCATGGCTATCTACACAGGACAAATTAGGCACAATGACTATATAATTAAAGACTGTAAATCATCAATCAGAATATATTATCCAGTTTGTTCTTCTTTGTAATCAGGTTCTTTGTAGTGAGTTCACTGTATATGATCT
>PVLC010043453.1:0-12532 GCA_004027655.1 Graphiurus murinus
TTGTTCCCATAAGGGCTACCCAGTCTACTTTTCTGTATTTTAAAAAATAATGAGTCACTAAGAGCATAATTTATTGGGGAATGCTGAGGATTTTTATATGATCAGATAATGTTATAATTGATGACAATGTTTCGGGGAGCTTTATGATATTCTAAACAGCTTTTTAGGCTGCTGTCACAGTATTAGTTCCCTGGGTTTGAAGGAGAGTTGTTTGTACTATTAATTAGAGAAGGCACAGATGTGAAATATCTTGCATTGAACAAGTAGAGTTAAAGTTCATTTGGGGAAATTCAAAGGAAGTATACTGTCAGCATAATTCAGAATTCACAGAAACATGAAAACAAGACATTATGGCAGATTTATGAAGACATGTATCAAGTTTAATGTTTCTGGGCATCACTGGATTTCCATCTAGTGTATTTTTGCTACCCGAAATAATTTAATTTCTTGTTATTTGAAAGTTGTCCCTAATTTGGAAGGCTTATCTAAAGAAGACATAGATCATTAAGTAACAGGGTGTGAATCCATTTATTGGGTTTTTCTAACATGGCAAGAAGTTGAACAGAGATGTTTGAACAGAATGTGGGTATCCAGGCACAAAGATACAGAAAATAGGGGAAAAGTATGGAGAGGAGTCCCAAAATACAAGTAAAATTTTGTAAGAGTTTTGGAGCAGGTAAACCCTTTAAGATCCATCACTAAAAAGAAAGAACACAATTGTAGTGCAGTCTCATGGAGATAACCTTCCATGCGCCACCTCCAGGAAGGAACTGAGCATTGCTTCAACTGAACTACCTTCAAGTTTTTTACATAAATTAATGATCACTTGCCTTATATCTTAAAATGTCAATGATATGGACCTTTATAAACCGTGGTATACCGCTTTACTTGTAGCTGTCTTTTCTTATGAGCATTTTCAAACTCAATCTGAATTGACTTAGTCATCATTACTAGTGTCTCTCAGAAGCAGTCTTTGATTTTATCACAGTAAATTTTACATTAAAAAAGTAATTTCTACATTAAAAAAGCAAATGAAACCTAAACTCCAAAACATTGTTCTGCAAAATTTAGAGTTTTTTCCATACTATTCGAGAAAATGGAGATGCATTTGTTTTTAGAAATAAATGGTCAAGCCCATTGAAAAACCACAACCAAATGTAACATAATATAACACAACTCATTCTCATTTACTGTTGAATTTAGTTTCTTTTAGGTATATCTTTGGAATTCCTCCCTTGATTCTCGTTCTGTTGCCAGTAACTTCATCTGATTGTGATATTAAAGGTAAAGAAAGTAAAGAATATGGCAATATTCTAATGGTCAACATCAATGAATTGGTATGTGCTTGTTTTTTCTTACATTTTCACTCATTGGGAAAAGTTGAAATATCTTTTTTATGCAGTTTTATAATCAAATATCTATGTTTCTTGACAAAACGTGAAATAGCAAAATAAAATGTAATGAACTACTAACTACATATTTTTATAGTTGATATCACTAGGTCCTTTTAAAATAAATCTTACCTAGATGCTAAGACTCTCACTATTAAATTTAGTCCTATTTCCCTTTATGACCAGATTTCATGCAGGCATAATTCAGCATCACTGCCCACAGTACCTCACCATGCTAGTCTGTAGATGTACACATTTGGGGAGGGAAAATAGCAGAGTATAACATCTAAAAATTATGGTGAAAAGAGATGTCATAATTTTATGTCAATGGATGTACATGCATATATATGCATATTCACATTTTATACATGTGCACACTATATATATTTATGTAAGTTAATTATTTGCTATATACAAATATTTTAATTAACAGATTGTATATTTTATTTTATTTTTTTGTGGTACTAGGGATTGAACTCAGGGGCATTCTACCTCCAAGCTATACCCCCAGCCCTATTTTTTATTCTTTATTTTGAAACAGGGTCTCACTAAGTTGCAGCTGAGGCTGGCCACAAACCCAGATCCTCTCGGTCTCAGCCTCCCAAATGCTGGGATTACAAGTGTGTGCCACCACGCCCGGCTAGATTGTATATTTTAGAGCAGACTTTAATTTACAGAAAAGTTAGGCAAAAAGTATCATTTACCCCTTTTCTCCCTCTGCACTAGTATGATACATTTCTTATAGTTGATGAACCAGTATTTAGACACATTATAAATTAAAGCTCATAGTTAACATTAAGGTTCATTCTTTATGTTGTAAAGTTGTATGGGTCTTGGTGAATGTATAATGTTATATATCCATTAGTATGATTATCACACAGAATAGTTTCACTGCTCTAAAAATTCCCTCTGCTCCACTGATTCATCCTTTCCTTCCTTGCCCTAAACTCCTGGCAACCACTGATCTATTTACTGTCTTTCTAGTTTTGCCCTTTCTAGAATGTTATGTAGTTGAAATCATGCAACACGTAGCCATTTTAGGTCAGACTTTGTCACATAGAAATGTGTATCAGAAGTTCTTCCGTGACTTCTTGTGGTTTAATAGCTTAGTTTTTCTTTTTGCTGAGTAATAGTCTACTCAGTGGATATCCCACAGTTTATTCAATGATTGAGGGATGTGTTTTGGTTGCTTTCGATTTTTAGCAATTATGTATAAAGACTTCTATAAACATTTATGTGCAGGGTTTTGTGAGCACATTAGTTTTCAACTTATTGGGTAAATACCTACAAGTCTAATTGCTGACTCATATGGCGTGACAGTCAGCTTTTTGCCACTGTGACCAAAATAACTGACAGAACAAGTTAAAGAAGGAAAGATTTCTTTTAGCTTGCAGTTTCAGAAGTTTTATTCCATGGTGGTCAGCTGGATTTATTACTTTGGACCTGACATAAGGCAGAAAAAACATCATGGTGGATGGACATGGCAGAGGAAAAGCTGCTCAGGTCATGGCAGTCGGGAAGGGCCAGGGACAAGATATAGTTCCCAGAGGTATGCTCCCAGTGACCTACCTCCTCCAACTATGGCCCACCTGCCTACGGTTCCCATCTTCTCCCAATAGTCCATTCAAGTTATTAATCCATCAAATGAATCAACCAATGAGGTTTGAGACTTTATGATCCAATCACTTCCCAAAAGCCACACCTCTGGACATTTCTGCTTTGGGGCCAAGTCTTCAACATACAAGCTTTTGGGAGCCAGTCTATATCTAAACTATAACATATGGTAAGACAATGTTTAGCTTTGTATAAAACTGTCTTCCAACGTGGTTGTCCCACTTTGATTTTTTCCCAGCAGTGAATGAGATGCCAATTTTTTCTCCACCCATACCAACATTTGATGTTGTCAATGCTTTAGATTTTTGCTATTCTTATAAGCATTTATACTATCTCCTTATTTTTTAATTTGCAAGTACTTAATAAGTGATGCTCAGCATTTTTTTTTAATTCTCACTGCTATCTGTATATATTCTTTGCTGAGGTGTATGAACTCACATCAGAATTGACATCTTAATGATATTGAGTCATCTAGCCAGAATCATGGAATATCTCTCCATTTGTTTACATATTTATTGGAGTTCTTTGTGAGTTTTGTACTTTTTTCATACAGGCTCTGTATTTTGTTAGATTTATACCTAAATTTTCATATTTTAGTGAGAGAAAGATGGAGGGAGGGAAAGAAAAAGAAAGAGAGATGCTATTGGATATTCAAAAGAAAGCAAGATAGCATATTTTTTTCTGGAAATGTAAAGGAGCTTATGACTTTAATGCACTCAATGAGTACATCAGCAGTAACAATGACACTATTTATAAAAAGCAAAGCAAAGCATGGCTACTTTTCTCAAGGAGATTGATTCAGAAGACATGGAAGAGTTCAACAGAATAGTGCCAAAATAGTCATAAGAATGCTTTCTGTGAATAGGAGAAGATAAATTTGGGGAAAGGAAAAGAGTCACAAAGAATTATTAATATTAACATGATGGCAGGAACATACTCAAGTCTCTCATCAGCATTTGCTCAATGCTTTTCAGACATTAAGGGTTTAGGTCTCAGGGAGAACATAATAATGCTAATATTTATGGTGTGCTTGTCATGACCTAAGCGCTTTCCATATGTTAAATAATTTCCTTACAGTACTCCTAAGAGAAATTACTCTTATCTCCATTTTACAAAAGAAGAATCTGAGATCCCGAGTCACCCAGTGGCAGAATCAGGACCTTTGTCTGTGCTCTTTACTGCCACCCTCCTGTTTCACAATGGCAATCTCTGTGACAGTTTATTCATTCTTCAAACCTCTCTTTGGGGCCTGATATGTGCAAGTGACTGTGGAAAACCATCATGTGTGGATAGTGGTATGGTTGGGTGTGGAAATAATGATGAATCAGGAATAGATTCTTCTTTTAAGTAACTTACATTTTGGTGATGGGTAAGTTTTGTTTGTAAGGAATGCAAGTAGTAGCTTTAAGAAGAGGAAGAATGACTGCTAACATCATTTTAAACAGACTGGTTGCAGACTAAACTTGGAAATGAAGAGACATATACTGGTCTGGGAACAGTACAGCAGCAGATCGGTTTGGGCTGAAAGAGACTATGCGGTGGGATCCTGAGCTATCTCCAATATATTTATATAAGATTTTGCTAAAATTTGTTGAGCCCGCATTTCCAATATACATTTAACATTCATTTATGCACTATAATACTCCCATAGTAACTTTTAGATGCATGATAATCATATATACAGAAATGAAAATTTACAAAGAATTAGAGGAAGACTAGGTAGAATTTCCAAGATTTCCTTCAAGTGGATTTGGAAAAGGGTTGTAAACAATACAAAAAAATAGAAATTATGTAATAGTTCAAATAGGCCCCAGGGTAAGGATGAGATTCATATTTTTTATCTATACCTCCTTTGTCACATCTAATTCTACTGATTTGGGTCGTCTCTCTATTTTTTGTTAGTCTAGCTAAAAGTTTGCAAATTTTATGTTCTCAAAAAATGAGCTCTTCATTTTATTGATCTTTGAATTGACTTTTAGTTCTGATTTCATTTGTTTTTGCTTTGACCTTTATTATTTATTATTTCTGTCTTTCCACTAATTTTGGGTTTAGTTTATTCTTTGCTT
This sequence comes from Graphiurus murinus, assembly GCA_004027655.1. Classification (NCBI taxonomy): domain Eukaryota; kingdom Metazoa; phylum Chordata; class Mammalia; order Rodentia; family Gliridae; genus Graphiurus; species Graphiurus murinus. Next base: position 5,072 of record PVLC010043453.1, read on the forward strand.
TACTAAGACTTTGAGATGTGTTAAGTTATTTGAAATCTTGACATTATTCACAAACAATTAATGTATGCATAAACTTCCCTTTTTTGTGGTACCAGGGATTGAACCTAGGGGTATTCTGCCTCTGAGCTACACCCTAGCCCTATTTTATTGTTTATTTTGAAACAAAGTCTCACTAAATTGCAGAAGGCCTCACTAAGTAGCTGAGGCCACAGGCTTGCTATTCTCTTGTCTCAGCCTCCCAAGTACTGGGATTACAACTGTGCACCACCATGCCCAGCTATGAACTTCCCTTTTAATATTGCTTTTGTTGTATCCCAAAACTTTTAATATGTTGTTTTCATTTGGTTTAAAAATTTTATTTCCCTTTTAATTTCATCAACCACTCACTGGCCATTTAGGAGTATCTTATTCAATATCCATGTATTTGTGTATTTTCCATTTTTCTTCTTGTCATTCTCTTTTGTGTATTTGTTCTGCTAGTGAGTTTTGTACATTCATGTATTTTTGTGATGGTAATTATCACTTTGTTTCCAGTATAGGACTCCCTTAAGAATTTCTTATAGGGCTTATCTATTAGTGATGAATTCCCTCAGTTTCTTCTTTTTGGGGAAATACTTCATTTTTCTTTAATTTATGAAATATAGTCTTGCTGGGTATAACATTCTTGATTGGTAGTTATTGTTGTGTCAGCACTTTGAATGTATGATTTCATTCTCTTCTGACTTGTAAGGTTTCTGTTGAGGAATCTGCTGTTAGTCTAATGGGGATCACTTTTATGTGGCTTAAAGCTTTTTTTGTACTGTTTTTAGAATGTAATCTTTGTCTTGTGCTTTTGACATTTTGCCTACAAAATATCTTGGAGATGGCCTTTTTTGGGTCAAATCTAGTTGAGATATTTTGAGCTTCTTGGATATGGTTGTCTATATCCAAACCTGAAGACATAGGGATTTTCCATCTATTATTTAATTAAACAAGATTTAATGTGTTTTCCCATTTCTTTTCCTTTTGTAAGTTCTATAATGTGAATATCTATTCACTTATTGGTATCCCATATATCTTGTAGTCTTTTAAAATTATTTTTCATATTTTAAAATTCATTTCCTTTTTCTTTCCTATCTTATCTTTTCTCTTTTTTTCCCTTCTTCTTTCTGAACATCAATACATGAACTCTTTTAGGAGAGATTCTATATCTAAACCATAATATATACTTACTTAAGTATTATCTTATTTTCCTATACTACTCTATAAGCATCTTTAAAGACAGATTTTATATTTGGTTCATCTTTGTATTTCACAAAATCCTCAGCACTGTATATGTCAAAATCGTTTTAAAATATTATATAAATTTAAATGTCATCATCACAAATTAATGAGAATCCAGATTTTTTTTTCAAACAGGCTAAAGTCTTTTTTAGTAAACATATTTCCTTGGAAATTTGTTATAAATAAAATTTTAGGTACTTTTTATATGAGCCAGTTTGATATGTTATACAATATTATTTTTCCTATGAAAATTATTTTGCCTAACTTTAACTAATATGGCTGCATTATATAACTCGGTCATCAGAACAGGAGCTGTTTCAAAATGTAATGGCTGCTAGAAATGGCCAAATACTTTGTCAGAATTACTAAGTCTAATTACAGTCATAGGAAGGCTGTCTTGTTGTTATAAGTTTTGAACTTATAAGATCTATGACTAAGGGGTTATAATAGACTTCTACAATGTCTAATGTCTTTAACTCTAACTCATTTCTATTCTAGGGGCCCTCAGATTCAACTGCCATCTTTGCACTGATTGCTCTCAAATCTCATCAGGTCTACACTTTTCCCATGAACTCAAGAACAATTTCAGTCAAATATCAACTAGAAATATCTACCCAGCTGTACTGTGGCACATCATTCCAAATATCACTAATTTTAACTTTAAGCTTGTTCCTGCTTCTTTATTCTCTTAGGTAATAGCTTTAGCATTTACCCAGTCATTCAATCCCAGAATATTGAAATAATCCTTGACAGCCTCACTCCTTCCCCTTATCTATAACCAAACTCTATAGTTTAGTGTATTTCTTCAGTGTCTGTGTAAGTCAATTCACTTTATTGATTTCCCCTACCAAGTGTGGTCAGGTAGCCACCAGATCTCATGGGACCACTCCCATTAGTAGCTCTTGACTGATCTCCCAGCCTCTACTATGCACCTGTCCTCTTTACTGACACTTGAGTTATCTTTCCCAAATTCAACTCTTATACTCTGTCCTTTTCAAAAGAATCTTTCATACTTTAAAATATCTCTTCCTCAATACTATGGTGCATTTTTCTTACCTTTGATTGTTTGATAACAAGTGGCTAAAGAAGGATCAAGTTCTAGTCAAGTATTGCTTTAAAATATGTCTAAATATGTTTTAAATCACTAATTAACAGAGAATTAAAAAAGGTCTAGGTCTCAGTGGTACAACCCCCTGGGATCAATCCCTAATACTCCAACACACATACAAAAAAAGAAAGAAAAGAAGTGATAAATGAATTCATCTTTATTAAATTAAAACTCTCTGTGAGGCACTGTTAATAGAATGAAAATACAAGCTAGAGACTGAAAGAAAATATTTACAAAACATCTATGGATAAAAGACTTATACTGAAAAATATCCAAAGAATTGTTATATTCAACAATTAAAAAAGTCAATCCAATGAAAATGAGCAAATAAATCTAATGAATGCTTCACCAAAGATACATACATAGATAATAGCATATGGAAAGATGCTCAATATCATTTCATTAGGGAACTGAAATATTAAAATAGTGAGATAATACTAAACACCTATTCAAATGTCTGAAATCTAAAACACTGACAACCCTAAATGCTTGCAAAGATGTATAACAACAGGATTCTCATTCATTGCTTGGGGGAATGCAAAATGATAAAGCCAACTTTCAGTTTTTTACAAATCTAAACATGAACCTAACCATATAAAGCAGCAACCATACTCTTAGCAATCATGCAATCCAGACAAGTTAAAAACTTATGTCCACACTAAAACTTGCACATTGATGTTCATAGAAGCTTTGTTTATTTGTAATTGCAAAAAAAAAAAAAATGGAAGAGCCAGAACATCCTTAAATAAGTGAATGAATAAACAAACTGATATATTCATTCACTGCAGTACTATCAATGATAAAAGGAGCTATCAAGCCACAAAGGGACATGAAGGAAACTTAAGCACATATTGTGTGAAAGAATCTAGTCCAAAGGAGCTATATATTGTATGATTCCAACTATATGACATTCTAGAAATGGCAAACTATAGAGACAACTAAAAGATCAATGGTTGTTAGGAGTTCAGAGGGAATGATGTAGAGACAAAGAGATGGTGCATGGGGCGATTTTAGGGCAGTGAAACTACTCCCTATAACACTGTAATAGTGCATATGTGGGTTTAGACAGTTGTGAAAATTCATAGGACTTTACAACACAAAGAGTAAATCTTAATGCAACCATGGATTTAAGTAATGATGTTTCAGTGTTTGTTCATGAATTATAACTGAAGTACCTCACTAACAAAAGACATTAAAAATAGGAGAAACTGTGGGGTGAAAGAAGGGAATGGGAAGTATAAGTAAAGTATGTCCTTTTTTTCTAGTTTTTCTGGAAAGCAAACATTGATTTTATAAATGTCTATAAAATCTAATATAAACTAAATATATTTTTAAAATTAAATAAATTAAGGGATATAAACAATACAAATTCTCCAAATAGATCATTCCTTGGTATGCAAGGCTAGTTACTAGGAGGAATGTAACTACACTTCCACAGATTGTTTTCTGGGCAGAATGAATTTAAGAATACATGATTTTGAGTTTCGATGATACTAGGATCTTTATGAATGACTGAATTGTTCCTGGATGAGATCCACTGACAAGGGAAAGTTCATCATGGAAGAAAGGATTCTTGATTGTTTATGTGAACTGAATGCCAGGTTCAGATTGATGGAGAGAGTTTATCCTAGGAGAGTGTTAAGATTAGCATAGCTTTCTGATCCAACTACCCTGGCATTACAGATCTCTTTGGAGACAATACTCTGGATATAAATATGAATTAAATAACTATAGAATTTGTACCTCAGGCCAATGCATTGTCAGAGCTTGTACAGATATCTGAACCAGCAAGAATATCAGACTATGTTGCATTGTTATGCTGGGTTGATACTTTGTGGTTGCAACAGAAATCAAAAACAGAAAGAAAAAAACAAGCCAAAAACTGTGGATAGGTCATATGATCCTGTTTTCTCTACATAGTATATGGAAGAAAACCAACTCACTTTGAATTAAATAAACCTTATATATTTTCAGAAAATTCAGAAAGTTGGAAAGAGACTTCTACTAGTGTAACAGGGAGATAGAGCTGCTTTCATTGAAAAACTGAGAAGATTTGATCTTATGAGCACTCTCAATCTGCTGAAACTTGGTCATACCTGTTTTGATAGAACAGTATGATCTTATTACAACAAAGAAATAATAGGACAGATCAATTGTTATGATCACTCTTACATACTGCATTAAGTGGCCACACAATAGGATCCAAAGGTATGCATAGCATTGTTATTCATTCTTTAAAATGTATTATTGGGATAAGATGTTAGAAGGAAACATTAAAATGAGCTAAAAGTGAAAATGTAAATCTAAAGAAAGTATAAAATAGAAACTCAAACTAAGAAAAAGATACTTTCTTATTAAAAAATATCATTGAAAAGTGGCAGCCACAGAATGCAGAAAATGTTCCAAGAATCCAGGTGATTAACAGCATCCCCTAAAATATCAGTTTTCCCAAAGTAACCATATAGATGGTTCAATGGATTGGATAGTAGTGCCCCAAAGAATATGTCTACCTGGATCCTGTGAATGGCACCTTATTTGGAAAAAAAAAAAAAAAAAGGTCTTTGCATCATAATTAACAATCTCCAGATGCGATTATCCTGGATTAGGCAACTCCTAGATCCAATAACAAGTGTTCTTAAAAGAGAAGAACAGAAAAAAGACACAAAGGAAAGGTTGTGTGGAGACAGAGGCAGAAAATGGAGTCACAAAATTACAGGCTGAAGAATGCCAGCGTTTGATGGCAGCCACCAAAAGCCAAGAAAGAGACATGGAATGGGTTCTCTCTTAGAGCCTCGAGGAGGAAGCAACCCTGCCATTCCCTTTATTTTAGACTTCTGGACTCCAGAACTGTGAGGAAATAAATTCCTGTTGTTCTAAACCACATGATTTGAGGGAGTTTGTTACATTAGCTGTAGATGGTGTCAAAAACAGACAACATTCTGAAAATGTCTCATTAATATTCCACCTTGGAGAGAATTGGTGGAAATGGTTCCTTGAACATGAAGGCCTCTGCCAGAAACAAAACACTACAGTCTCAATGGAAGGAAAGTCAGACAGCAAGAGACAACTGTCTTACCAAGGGACTCAGCTCACTTAACCACATGACATTCTTTAACAAGAAAAAATTATTAAAAGAGAGTGTATTATTGATAATGGGGAAGACTGTGCAGGTATTGGGATAGGAGATCTATGGGAAATCTCTGTACCTTCCTTTTGATTTTGCCATGAAATTAAAACTGCTCTGAAAATGAGAGAGATGGGGAGGGGAGAGGGAGAAGAGGAGAGAAATGTACTTGAGTATATTTACATTAAAATGCTTAAATGTCATTTTTATAGTTTAAAGATGTTAATATATATGAATGACTATCTTGGTCATCTGTGGTGGCCTTATCCATGTCAAGTGACACAGACTGGATAGTTTATAAGCAAAAGAAATGATAAGAAGAGACAATACTGAACCAGCATGCCATCCAAACTGGGTGGCAGCATGTTGATTCTGGCTTTGCATATCAGCTCTCTGATATCCCTTTATGAGGGCCTTAATTCCACTCATGAGAGTTTCACCCTTGTGACTTAATTACCTCCCAGGGCCTACCTTCATGCCATCACATTCAACATACACGTTTTGGGGCACACAAATATCAGACCATACAGTGATGCTGTGAAATCATTATACGAACTGTAGTATTTACCATATTGGTTGTAGCAACGACTTCTCACAACTTTTGGTTTATGTGCTATGGATACAAGCCCCTGAAGACTACTTCATAGCTTGCTTATTGATGCTGGACTAGACAGTGCTGAGTTACACTCACAGAATGAATCACTCCTTTCTTGTTCTGCATGGTTTAATCTACCAAACTTTATGTTATTTGCTTGACATGTCTTTCTAGTAAATTTCTATATTTGTTATATCTATGACCACCCCACTTCAGTTCACTAGATCTTTAAATATACTTATTATAGTGCTTGGCTCCTTACATTGTCTCATTAATACAATCCATGAGTCTTATAGTTTAAATCAACATATAAAGTTCACGCAAGTAGTAAGGCAGTTAGAAAATAGATCATATAAATACTGATGATTACAAATTCCCATTTGGCACATTTGTTAATTGCTGATTAGATTGCCACTTCTAAGATAATGTGCAACCATTACTGCATATTAACCTTAAGACTGATGAATGATTACAGTCTCCTAAATGATCAATATACAGAAGTCAGTAGGTTTGTAATCAGTTTTTCCAGACTGCTATAAAATCTCAATTTCTGTTCTTTAATGGTTCAGTTAATGAAGCATTTATTAAGCATCATCTAATTGTAATGTTCCAATTCACTGATGAATGATGTGACCTACTCTCCAAGAACTCTAGTGACTAAGGGGAGAATTTCAATTTCATAGAACACTGAAGAATGAGTAAGTTTTTTTTTTTTTTTTTTTTTTTTGCGGTACTGGGGATTGAACTCAGGGGCATTCTACCTCCGAGCTATACCCCCAGCCCTATTTTTTTTATTCTTTATTTTGAAACCGAGTCTCACTAAGTTGCGGAGTGCCTCACTAGATAGCTGAGGCTGGCCGTGAACCCGGATCCTCCGGTCTCAGCCTCCCGAATGCTGGGATTACAAGCGTGCGCCACCACGCCTGGCTTAGAATGAGTAAGTTTTAAGGGGGCTAAAATGAAAGAGAATTCTGTTTCATCAGAATTGACTTGAGTCAAAGATTTTCAATGCAATTTTGTGTGTATTTCTGAAATACCTGTTAATGGTTGTATGTGAAGATTAAATAAGATACACAAATATAAAAAGGACCCGTCTATCATACTGGGTTGGTCTTTTACATTTAAAATTTTGAAAAGAAGCTAGACTCTTAAATGAATAAAATTTGACCTTGAGGCATGGAAGTTAAAAGTCAGTGACCCTGAGAATAGATGCCCTGGATGAATCCTCGAATGACATTTCTACACACCCAGGGTAGGATATACACATCTTTGGGATCTGTGGCACTATACCAAGTGCAGGTGGATACGCTGCCAGGCTCTGAATAATGAGGCAGTGTCTGTATTTGACACAAACATTGTTATCTAAGGAAA
>PVLC010043454.1:0-12545 GCA_004027655.1 Graphiurus murinus
GGTACTGGGGATTGAACTCAGGGGCATTCTACCTCCGAGCTACACCCCCAGGCCTATTTTTTATTCTTTATTTTGAAACCGAGTCTCACTAAGTTGCGGAGTGCCTCACTAGGTAGCTGAGGCTGGCCTCGAACCCGGATCCTCCGGTCTCAGCCTCCCGAATGCTGGGATTACAAGCGTGCGCCACCACGCCCGGCTGGAATGGGATTTTATACTGCATGTATTTATTATTGTAACAAAAATTGAGATGATAGCACTGAGAACCTGCAGAGCAATAACAATCAGGGAAAAAAATTTTATTTAGGAAGGTGCTAAATAAATATCCAATTATAGCTGCCACAAAGTGGAATGATTAATTTACAATAGTATCAAGAAAAACAGCTGCTTCCACCTGAGCTAATTCTCATAATAACTCTATGAAACAATTATACCTATTTTCTAATGAGGACATCATTATTTTCTTTTGAATGGAAAGTGATGAAACCCATGATTCAAGCCTAAATCTGTTTATCTTCAAATCTTTATTATACTGTCTCCTTTTTTGAGTGTGTATGTGGCACTGGTGATTGACTTGAGAAGCATTCTACCTCTGAGCTATATACCGTCAGCCCTATTTCATTTTTTATTTTGAAATAGGGTCTCAATAAGTTGTGGAGGGCTTTGCTAAGTTGCTAAGGTTGGTCATGAGCCTGTGATCCTCCTGTCTTAGCCTCCCAAGTACTAGGATTACAGAAATGCACCATTGTATCTGGCTTACTGTCTCATTTTAATAGATGCGATTAAAAAAAAAAAACATTTAAAAAGCATGAAATGATAGTGACATGACAATTTATTATTAGAATGAGTAAGCCTTTTTTTGTTTTGGTGAGTTTTTAAAAACATAAATGGTTCCCAAGAATAAGGATACTAAAGACATGAGAATGTTTCCCTAAAGAAATCTGTGCCAGGTGACAACTATTTTAATGACACCTAGATATCAGGAATTCCACACATGGTTCTCACTAAAGTTAAACCAGGGATATTCTCCAGATCCTCAAGAACTCTAAGACTCGATAGAGAAAATATTTTCAGTAAACATACCATTTGGAGCATCCCTTCAGTCCACAAGTTAGAATCTGTAACTATTGCCCGTTCAAATATGGTCCTGAGAATGTACATCATAATATCACAGTTGAGAAGGTTCACTACTCTGCTGAAAGCAGGACAGAACTCAGGAGGTGGTGGTGGTGGCAGTGCTACAGAGGGTGGGAGATGAATGGGAAAAAAGACAAACAGGCACATTTTTATTTGAGTTATCCTATATACTAAATTGCCAAGTCAAAAATAGTGGGCTATATACAAAACATCTTCTTGTTTTGTTTTGCTAGCTTTAAAGCACTAAAAATATGTCAAGGGAGATACAAGCTACTATGTCAGTCTCCCAAAATGAATTTCATTTGCTTTCCATTTAAAATTCTATCACTATTCATGTTGGCCCCATCTTAATATATGAGCAAGGAGCAAAATGCTGAATTTTTTTAGTTGCCCATTCTCCAAAACCAAAACATGATACAAAAATCACAAAACATAATCAAAATGAGTCAATTCAGAATCTCACTTTTTACCTTCATCTTTATTTTCTTGTTTTCTCCTTTTCTTCTGCATATGTTCAGCCTATATAATAATAATAATAATATTAAATATACTGCTTAGCAAGCACAAAACAATACTTTAAAACAGGCAGGAAAGAATCATCCACCTACTATAATTCTTTATATGCTGAAGCATGTATTAAAAATGCTACCTTGCCCAGAAACAAAAGAGCTGTGCTAGGGAAGGTTACTGAGGAATGGATCAGGAATGTTCCTCAAGAATGCAGTCTTCTTTCTTTTCAGTCAAAAATATTAAACTAGTGCCTATTTTATACATGGTACTATGTGAGGGTCTATGAAGCATCTCAGGCCTGTTTACTGAAAAGGGTACTTTTTCCTACCTTGCTGTGCTGTGTTTTTGAGTAATGATAGAAATACATGTTGAAGTCTCTCAGTGATTCATCTTTCAGTTCATAAACGCCATGACCTGATACACCTGGTTTCCTAAATGGATGGAAAATACAGAGGTGAACTGCAATGAACTACAGCACACTGCATTGTGAGATCAAATCGAGAAGGGAAGGGAGACATCACATCCTGAGCAAACTGTGGATGAAAACATTGCTGAATCTATACAGTACTGTAAGTTAAAAAACCAAGGTGAAAAGGAGTACACCATATTTGCTCTGAATATTAAATAACATTGGGTTTTTGTCCAATTCTTAAGTCTAGTAGATCACTCAATATTATAAGAACAAAAGAAAAGCTATATTCTATCGTATAAGTTATTTGAAACCTAAAATTTATCTATAAACACAATACTATAACAAGTAGAGACTGACTACAGTATCATTTTTCAAGTTTTAAGAATCAAACTAAAATCTTATTTCCATTTTATATACCTTGAGGAATGAAAATATTTTTATATCATTTTAGCTCCACTAGAAAAAAAATTTAGAAATAGCATATAAAATAAAAATTTACAGAATAAACTCACAGCTTCCAATTAATGGGAAAGAGGCTATATTCAGGTTTGTTGACATACTACATAAATCACCTAGTTATCCCAAATGTGTATTTCTCATTTACCTGCCAAAAAACCTCATTTCTTCAACAAACATGTATTCACAGTGTCTACTATGTGCCCCTCTTTCTTACCCCTTCTAATCTGTACTCCATTCTTATTTCTGGGAGTTCTATCAAGAAATTCGGAGCATCTAGAAAGTATCCAAAGTATAAGAACAAAGATTAATCTAACTCTTAGAAAAAGCATAAACATTAAGCACTTACTTAAATGTGGCCACTTTGTTTATGACATTCTCTAGGCCAGTTTCATTATTTTCCTGTTGAAACAATAATTACATTTTTACCTTCATATAATGATTTCCTTATCTCTTACTGTGAACTCAAATACATTTTCAGCTGCATCTCTGAGGTATGTTGTGAACAATAAGTAAAAAGATCAATTTGCAGTGTAAAAATTATATTCAAAACCTATTAGCTACATTTTGGTGGAATAATTTTTTTGGAGGGTGGGGAGTGGACTAATTTTTTAGGTGGTAATATCTATGTGTAAACTGCATAAGAAAGAAATGTAATCTAAGTTTGCCTTCACACACACACACACACACACTCTCTCTCTCTCTCTCTCTCTCTCTCTCTCTCTCTCTCTCTCTCTCTCTCTCTCAGTAGTTGAAAGAAGCTGCTCTGTATGTATTCTGTTCACTGTCCATTTAGGCCCAGGCTTACTAATCCCTAAAACTAAGATAGCAGATAAATGGGATTCAACTAGCAATCTATAGCAAAACACTTGTGTAAATGTTCTAATGTATTCTTCCTTCTGCAATTGTAATAGTTTTATGCTGACTGATATGAACTATTTCTTAAAGATAGAATACTATTTTTTTTTTTTTTTTTTTGCGGTACTGGGAATTGAACCCAGGGGCATTCTACCTCCGAGCTATACCTCCAGTACTATTTTTTATTCTTTATTTTGAAACAGGGTCTCACTAAGTTGCAAGGGCCTCACTAAGTAGCTGAGGCTGGCCTTGAACCCGGATCCTCTAGTCTCAGCCTCCCAAAAGCTGGGATTACAAGCGTGCGCTACCATGCCTGGCTAGAATACTATTTTTTTAAATGAAATCTAAACACCTAAGCAAGTGATTATGGTAAGCTTATAGATACCTATAGTCTTATAAAAATTAAGAAATTTAACTGCCTTTTTAAAAATAATTTTATTTTAGCCACACATGGCAGTGCATGCTTGAAATCCCAGTACTTGGGAGGTTGACACAGAAGGATCGCAGGTTCGTGGCCAGCCTCAGCTACTTAGTGAGGCCCTCTGCAACTTAGTGAGACCCTGTTTCAAAATAAAGAATAAAATAGGGCTAGGGTTGTATCTTGGAGTCAGAATGCCTAGGGGTTCAATTCCCAGTGCCACCAGAAACCAAAAAAACCCCAAAATAACACACAAAAAACCCCCTCCCAATTAATTTAATTGTATTTTATTTACTTAATGTTTTAAAAGATGGGGTCTTGCTATGTTGCCCAGGCTGGTCCCAAACTTCTCAGCTCAAGTGATCTTCCTGCCTCAGCCTCCTGAGTAGCAGGTACTACAGGTACCTGCCACCACACCCAGCTTAACCTCCTTTTAAAAAAAAAAATGTACTTCAGAGTAAGCAGCAAAAACTTAGAGCACCCTAAAGCAATATATATATATATATATATATATATATATATATATATATATATATATATTTATTTTTTTTTTTTTTTTGCAAAGTATGGTATGTGTATTAGCAATCCTACATCATGAAAATATTTGAGGTGTCACACAGTTAAATATTTTCTCAAATTTTGAATATTCATTTTTTTTTTTTAACAGTACTAGGGATTGAATATAGGGGCATTCTACCTCTGATATACACTCCCAGCCCTATTTTTTATTCTTTATTTGGAAACAGGGTCTCACTAGGTTGTGGAGGGCCTCACAAGTTGCTGAGGCTGGCCGTGAACCTGCAATCCTGTCTCAGCCTCCCAAGTACTGGGATTACAAGCATATATTACCAAGTCTGGCTATTTACTTGTCTTAATATGTATTAGGGAAAAATATTCTAGAAAATCAAACCTACTATTTTACAAATATTATTAATTAGAAAGATGCTTGGAAAAACCCTAAGTCAATACATAAAATGTATTAATCAGCCAAGCGTGGTAGCGCATGCTTGTAATCCCAGTACTTGGGAGGCTGAGACAGGAGGATCTCAGGTTTGCAGTCAGCCTCAGCTACTTAGTGAGGCCCTCTGCAACTTAGTGAGACCCTGATTCCAAATAAAGAAAAAAATATAGGGCTGGGGATGTAGCTCAGAGGTAGAATGTCCCTGGGTTCAATCCCCTGTATGCCCTCCCACAAAAGTATTAATCATAAAATTGGTAGATGGATATGCAAAAATATGAAGGTGAAATGCCAAATGAGTAGTTTAAGAGCCAGTATCAATGAACCTTGAAAAAGATACAAATAATTTGGGCTGGTGAGGAGGGAAATGAGTAGTAGTCAAAGCTTATCCCTATTGTAGCTCTGTGGAAAACTTTTTTTTTTCTTTTTGCAGTACTGGGGATTGAACCCAGGGGCATTCTACCTCCAAGCTACACCCCCAGTCCTATTTTTTATTCTCTATTTTGAAACAGGGTCTCCCTAAGTTGTGGAGTGCCTCACTAGGTAGCTGAGGCTGGCCGCGAACCCGGATCCTCTGGTCTCAGCCTCCCAAATGCTGGGATTACAAGCATACGCCACCACGCCCGGCTGTGGAAAACTTTGATAGCACAGATAAGTATAATTTTTTTAAAAGAACCATTGTTCTAATTCATACTCAAATCTCAAAGAAAAAAAAAATAGGAGAATCATAGTCTTTAGAATTATTATGTCACTATCTCTCTATATAAAAACATAAATACCACATGTGATGGCCATTAGAATGCACCTTTCTGACCTTAGATTAGAGGGAGCATAAATGATCATGTGCTTCAGCTGCTGTTTCCTGGTTAGACCAAAGCCACCCTCCTCACCAAATCCTCCCAGACAATAAGCAAGGGAAAGGTGCTAATGGAGGCTCACTCTTGGGAGACATGGGAAGGTGACAATGCTGAACAGTCGTGTGTGTGTGTGTGTGTGTGTGTGTGTGTGTGTGTGTGTGTTGAAACCAAGGGCATTCAATAACCAAGCTAGCTACACCCTCAGCTCATTTTTTTGGGGGGGGTGGGTACTGGGGATGGAACTCAGGGGCATTCTACCTCCGAGCTACACCCCCGCCCTATTTTTTATTCTGTATTTTGAAACGGGGTCTCACTAAGTTGTGGAGAGCCTCACTAGGTAGCTGAGGCTGGCCATGAACCCGGATCCTCCGGTTTCAGCCTCCCAAATGCTGGGATTACAAGCGTGCGCCACTAAGCCCGGCTCATTTTTATTTTTTGTTTTGAAACAGGGTCTCACTAGATTGCTGAGAGTCTTGCTAAGTTGCTGAGGCTTTCTTTGAACCTATGTCCTCCTGTCTCTGCCTCCCAAGTACTGAGATTACAAGTATGCACCACCATGCCTGGCTTGCTTTTTTTTTAATGTGGTAATGGGAATTGAACCCAGGGACAATTCTACCTCTTTTTTTTTTTTTTTTTCAGTACTCAGGGGCATTCTACCTCCGAACTATACTCCCAGCCCTATTTTTTATCCTTTATTTTGAAACAGGGTCTCCCTAAATTGCGGAGGGCCTCACTAGGTAGCTAAGTCTGGCCGTGAACCCAGATCCTCTGGTCTCAGCCTCCCAAATGCCGGGATTACATGCATATGCCACCACACCCGACTCCTAGTCATTTTTTATTCTTTATTTTGAAACAGGGTCTCACTAAGTTGTGGAGGGCCTCACTAAGTTAGTTGAGGCTTGCTGGGAACCTGGATCCTCCTGTCTCAGCCTCCCAAGTACTAGGATTACAAGCGTGCGCCACCACGCCTGGCTCAGACCTTTTTATTTTGAAACAGGGTCTGATTAGGTTGCTGAGCTGTCTTGAATCTGTGATCCTCCCATATCAGCCTCCCAAATACTGGGAAGTTTTTTTCTTTTTAGTACTGTTGATTGAACCCAGGGGCATTCTACCTCTGAGCTATACCCCAGCCTTTTTTTTTTTTTTTTTTTTTTTTTTTTGGTACTGGGGATTGAACTCAGGGGCATTCTACCTCCGAGCTACACCCCCAGCCCTATTTTTTATTCTTTATTTTGAAACAGGGTCTCACTAAGTTGCAGAGTGCCTCACAAGTAGCTGAGGCTGGCCGCGAACCCGGATCCTCCGGTCTCAGCCTCCCGAATGCTGGGATTACAAGCGTGCTCCACCACGCCCGGTGCACCCCGGCCATTTTTAAATATTTTTACTTTGAAACAGGGTCTTTCTAAGTTGCTGAGACTGGCCTGAAACCTATGATCCTCCTCTCTCAGGCTCCCAAGCACTAGGATTACAGGCATGTTCCACCGTGACCAGCTTTCTGAAATTTGAAGTAGCTTCCAATTAAAAACAAAACAAAACTATCCCATCTGGAGGTGAAGGGAGAAAAACGCTATTTAGACTTACATTCTCAGGTAAATTTTTGGCAATGGCACTGTGTGGCATGGGTTCAATGCAAAGTAAGTGAGTAATTTCTCTCATTGTCACCTCTTCTTTGGTCACATTTCCCACTCCAGGTACATAACGCTCTCCTAATACAATGCAAAGGAAAAATAGAATAATTAATTGTTTTCTATTTAAATCTCACCCTATCATGTGCATTTATACAAAGAACACTGCAATTAATTAAATCTGTGATAGAGGATCCAATAATCATTTTAATATTTTTCGAACTTTGAACTAGAGCCTATTTATTGAAAGACACAGGAAGAAAATTGAGTGGCCTAAAGGAGAGTCCAGGCCTTGTCTTAACTTACCTTTGCACACAAACACACACACACGTATGCATACACATACTCATACATTATAAACAAGGCCCTTGATTAAATTAGCATAGCTTTTCTTTCAAGATGTTCCTTAATTTTGTCTCTACTTGTTACTTAAGAAAGAACAAAGTGAAAACTAAAAAACAAAATACTAAAAAATGTCTTTAAAGATTAAATGACAAAACAGCAATATGTATCAGGAATGGCTGGTGTTGCTAAAATGCCCGCGTGGTCAGGCTTCTATTTTGCATTGCAATAAACTACCAAATGGAAAAAGGAAACAGTGAACTACGGTAACTTTACTGGGGCCAACAATATCTAATTTCCATTGCTTCAAGAAGACTTAACAATATGTGATGTGAGGTCACTGATTTTCAACATTAGAATATCTGTACAAAGACTTATGTTATCTATAAGAATTACAAAGAAAGAAACCCTTTGACTATAAGAAATTTGATAAGTTTTACAATTTACCAGAAAACAATTTTTATAAGTTTTACAATTTACCAGAAAATAATTTTTAAGTAATTACTAAGAAACTCATTCATCTTTACTATTGTAAAGCAATTTGTAATTTTCTTTCTTTTTTTTTTTTTTTGCGGTACTGGGGATTGAACTCAGTGGCATTCTACCTCCGAGCTATACCCCCAGCCCTATTTTTTATTCTTTATTTTGAAACAGGGTCTCACTAAGTTGCGGAGTGCCTCACTAGGTAGCTGAGGCTGGCTGCGAACCTGGATCCTCTGGTCTCAGCCTCCCGAATGCTGGGATTACAAGCATGCGCCACCACGCCCGGCTTCCAATTTGTAATTTTCACCAAAAAGAGTATGCCCTCAAATTTTACTGCTAGAAGCAATATTAGAGGTCATGTAGATTTTCTCCACATTTTTTTTTTATTTAAAAAAATTTTTTTTGTGATAATGGGGATTAAGCCCAGAGGTCTTCTACCTCCGAGCTATGTCCCCATACCTATTTTATTTTATTTTATTTTTTATTTTATTTTATTTTTTTGCGGTACTTAGGGATTGAACTCAGAGGCGTTCTACCTCCGAGCTATACCCCCAGCCCTATTTTTTACTCTTTATTTCGAAACCGGGTCTCACTAAGTTGTGGAGTGCCTCACTAGGTAGCTGAGGCTGGCCGCGAACCCGGATCCTCCGGTCTCAGCCTCCCGAATGCTGGGATTACAAGCGTGCGCCACCACGCCCGGCCCTATTTTATTTTTATTTGGAAACAGGGTCTCACTAGGTTGATGAGAGTCTCACTTCAAACCTGCTATTCTCCTGTCTCAGCCTCCCAAGTACTGGGAGTGTGTACAACCACACCCAGCTTCCTCCACATTTTATAAATCAGGAATCTAAAGCCCAAATAACATTATGTCATGTCCTAAGCTAGGCATGGTGGGCACGCTTGTAATCCAAGTACATGGGAGGCTGAGACAGAAGGATCACAGGTTTGCAGCCAGCCTCAGCAACCTCATGAGGCACTCTGCAACTTAGCAAGACCCTGTTTCAAAATGAAAAAATAATATCGGGCTGGGGGTGTAGCTTGAAGGTAGAGTGCCCCTGGGTTCAATCCTCAGTAACAACAACAAAAAAATCCTCCTGATAGTTAATATCAAAGCCAAAACTATATTTTTTGCTTCCTAATCCAAATATTTTTCTACTTATTGATATTTTTCCCACTAAAAAGTCAGAGATCATTGGGCATGGTGGCGCACACCTGTAACCTCAGTACTTGGGATGCTGAGACAGGAGGCTCTCAAGTTGGAGGACAGTCTTGGCAAGTAGTGAAATTCTCATCAACCTAGCAAGTCCGTTTCCCAAGTAAGAAATAAAATCGGCTGGGGTTATAGCCTGGATGTAAATGGCCCCTGGGTTCCATCCCCACTAACGCACGCGTGCACACATGTCAGAGATGATAATTTTAAAAACAAAAATGTTGATTGCTGAAAGTAATGAACTTATACTAAGGAATGTATCAAGTATTAGCTAAAAATCAAATCACACAGAAGAAAACTCCAATAAACTTTAGGTAAACAAAATAACAATAGTAAAAAAAAACATTAAAAGCATAATACAATATTAAAAATTTTCACTTAGTATTCCAAGAACAAACACAAAAGTTCCCTCCAGTTTTTATTATTTGACAAAGTATATAATGAATTTCAAAATGTTTTACACTTTTTTTTTGTGTGTGGTACTGGGGATTGAACCCAGGGGCATTCTACCTCCGAGCTACACCCCTAGTCCTATTTTTTATTTTTGAAACAGGGTCTCACTAAGTCGCAGAGGGCCTCACTAAGTAGCTGAGGCTGGCTGCGAACCCAGATCCTCCAGTCTTAGCCTCTGAAGTACTGGGATTACAAGCATGCATCACCACCCCCAGCTTGTTTTACACATTTTTTATTTGCCCTTTTTCTGACTTGTTTTTAGGAGGAGCAGTTTATTACTAGAAGATTCTAGACAGGAAGAGTTTGGTGCTTAGAAGATTTATATCTCACTTAGCAATAAAGATTTACTAATTACATTTTCTCTTCAGACAAGCAGATGGTCAAGTAACTAGCTCTTTGGACAAACAAGTAATGGTTTGACTCCTAATTAGGAGCTATTAAGATAAAACAGTGTCTGGTACAACAAAGTGAATAATAAAGCTAGTATAAGAAGCTATGGACAAGATGACAGCAATAGATGCAGCCAGTGATAAAATCAACAGCCTATGGTATAGTGCACATCTGTATTCAACAGGTTAGAATACATAAGTATTTCTTCAAGGACAGTCAATGCTCTATTATCTTGATTAACATTATTTCTGGAAAAGATTATTCTTCTTCCTTTCCTTAGGTACTTGTAATGAAGCTAAGTACAGCCATTTTTTTTTTTTTTTTCCCAGTACTGGGGATTGAACTCAGGGGCATTCTACATCCAAGCTATACCACCAGCCCTATTTTTTATACTTTATTTTGAAATAGGGCCTCACTAAATAGTTGAGGCTGGCCATGAACCTACGATCCTCCTGTCTCATCCTCCCAAGTACTGGGATTACAAGCATGCATCATCATGCCTGCCTATGGCCAAAATTTTCACAAAGTAATTTAACAGAACCACACAATAAAAATATATCTTATTTTTACATAAGTAATTTTGTGTGTGTGTGTGTGTGTGTGTGTATGGTACTAGGGATTGGACCCAGTGTTATTCTACCTCTGAGCTATACTCCCAGCTCTATTTTTTATTGTTTATTTTGAAACAGGGTCACACTAAATTGCAGAAGGTCTCTCTAAGTAGCAGAGGCTGGCCACTAATTTGGGATCCTCATCTTAGCCTACCAAATACTGGGATTACTAATGTGTGCCACCACATCTGGCTACAGGAACAATTTTTTTTTTGCGGTACTGGGGATTGAACTCAGGGGCATTCTACCTCCGAGCTATCCCCCCAGCCCTATTTTTTTTATTCTTTATTTTGAAACTGGGTCTCACTAAGTTGAGGAGTGCCTCACTAAGTAGCTGAGGCTGGCCAAGAACCTGGATCCTCTGGTCTCAGCCTCCCAAATGCTGGGATTACAAGTGTGCGCCACCACGCCCGGCTTTACATGTACAATTTTTAACACTAACTGAGGTTTTGTTTCGTGTGTGTATGTGTATGTGGCACTGGGGACTGAACCCAGAGGAACGTCTGAACTATGCCCCCAGTCCTATTTTTAAATTTTTATTTGGAAACAGGGTCTTGCTAGGTTGACGAGAGTTTCACTACTTGCTGAGATTATCCTCAAACCTGCGATCCTCCAGTCTCAGCCTCCCAAGTACTAGGATTACAAGTGTGCACCACCACACCCAGCTAAATGAGTTTTTTTTTTAATCTAAATTTCTGAGCTAGGCGTGGTGGCGCACACTTGTAAACTTAGTACTAGGGTGGCTAAGACAGGAAGATCTCAGATTTGAGGACAGCCTCAGCAAGTAGTGAGACTCTTAACCCAGGGAGACCCTATTTCCAAATAAAAATAAAATAGGGCTGGAGGTGTAACTTGGAGGTAAAATGTCCCTGAGTTCAATCCCCAGTATCACAAAAATAAATAAATAAATAAAAATAAAAATCTACATTTCTATCTGGGTTAATTATACCCAGGCCCTTCAAAGTCTAAACAATTACAAATCAGGTATTAAGAAATAAAGATATAGCTGGGTGTGGTGGTGCACGCTTGTAATCCCAGTATTTGGGAGGCTGAGACAGGAGGATCTGGGTTCATGGAAAGCCTCAGCTACTTAGTGAGGCCCTCCACAACTTAGTGAGACCCTGTTTTAAAATAAAGAATAAAAAATAGGGCTGGGGGTGTAGCTCAGAGGTAGAATGTCCCTGGGTTCAATCCCCAGTCTCGCAAAAAAAAGAAAGAAAGAAAGAAAGATGTAAGATTTGTGGCTATTCAAAAGGACAGTTTCAAAATCAATCACATTAGTCACATTAATCTGTAACCAATTTCCTATGCGGTATTTGAAAAAGGAGTAAAATGATCAATTACAGTTCTTATTAATGTTCTCTCTACAAAGTAACCCATGTTCTATTCCAAAACACTTTGTTTTAATCTTACCCACAATATAGATGAGGATCTGAAGCATTTCTTCTATTAATGTATTATATTGCTTAATCAAATCCTATAGAATCAAAGAGTAAAAAATTAGTTACATAAAAATGAAAAACCTCCATAAAACATGCATTTCTAAACCAAACTCATGGTTCATCCAGTCTAATATTTTCTTTCAGAGCACAGCAATAGAAAGTCATGAGGTTAATAGTGTCCCACCCCTCCTTTTTTTTTTTTTTTTTTTTTTTTTTTTTGCGGTACTGGGGATTGAACTCAGGGGCATTCTACCTCCGAGCTATACCCCCAGCCCTATTTTTTATTCTTTATTTTGAAACCGAGTCTCACTAAGTTGCGGAGTGCCTCACTAGGTAGCTGAGGCTGGCCGCGAACCCGGATCCTCCGGTCTCAGCCTCCCGAATGC
>PVLC010043455.1:0-12567 GCA_004027655.1 Graphiurus murinus
TTGCTGCTCCCCTGGTCTGGAAGGCTCTGTCCTCCCCTCCCCCACAACCACGCAGCAGTGTTCCTCATTTGGTGGGGTGGGGGGGTCTCTGCTCAAATGTTACCTTGTGTGTAAGTCCTTCCTGAGCACCCTGGGAGCCATAACAACTCCCATACTTCAGTTACCCCCTACTCTGGTCTATTCCCCACCCCCAGCACTCTCTGCCACCTGCCGTGTAAATATTTACTTACGCATTTGTTTGTTTGTATCAAATATAAACTCCATGAAGGCAGGCACCTTGAGCATTATTAGATTATGAGGCTCATTGCTACTTTCATAGCACCACATGTTCGTTACATGGGTGCTGACCAAGTATTTGAAAGAACAGACACTTAGAACAGTGTCAACGTGTGGCAGGTGCTTCCAAAAGTTACCAGTATGGTTAAGGAAGCACTGCAGGATCCCAAGCAGCCGCCAAAGTGGTCAATACACTAGCACGTACAACCAAGTACTACTAAATCGGGGCCAGAAGTGGCTGGGATGATGGAGAGAGACAGACACTCACCACAGCACCCCGCCTAGCCAGCAGCAGCCCTGCAAAGGCGGAAAAGAGAAAGTTCCCTCTCTTTGCTGTAAAAATAAAGGGGGCAGCGGTACGTCCAGACAACAGAGTATTATTCAGTGATAAAAGGAAATGCGCCATCAAGCCAGGAAAGGACACGGAGGAGCCGCACATGAAAGAAGTATAACTCCAACTATATACCAGTTTGGAAAAGGGAGAACAATAGAGACAGGAAAAAGGCCAGCAGTTATTAAGAGCTGGGGGGAGGGAGGAAGGGAGGGATGAGGAGGCACAGGGCATTGTTAGGGCAGTGAACCCACTCCTTTAATGCTATAAAGGTGGACATGTGCCCTTAGGAATTTGTCCAAACCCAGAGAACGTACAGCACCAAGAGTGGATGCTGAGGGCTTTGGGTGGTAACAGCACCGTCCCTGTAGAATTCTCGACTATAACAAATGCACCACTCTGGTGGGATGTTCACAGCTGGGGGCAAGCTGCACATGTTTGGGGGCAGGGGACATGGGGGAACCCCGTACCTTCCCCCCCAGTTTTGCTGTGAACCTGAAACTAAAGTCCTTAAAAAAGGAGGACTTAGGAGGAAATTAAGGCCGGAAAGGAATCAAGGTTTGTTTTCCTAATCAATCAATATCTTTCTGGAGAGCCTACTATGTGCAAGACAGTTTCACAGCCACTGGGTCTGCAAGCCTGCCCGAGTTGCTGACGACAACACTGGTGCTAAGTTCTGCACTGACGAAGTCGGGTGCAGGCGGAGAGCTGGGGGCGGGTCATAGGCTCCGTGATTTCTGCTCAAAGGGATGAGTCAGAGGAGGCCGGTCGAGGCAGAGGGACAGCCGAGGTGGTGCTAGGAAGAGTAGAAAGCAAATCCACTGTGAGACCCAGGCCAGGGCCACGCCGGCATTCCACCTCCCCAGCAGTACGTGAGCTGCTACCAATCCATTCTTCCCAGGGACGCCTGTCAACACAAAGGCTCTCAGGGGTCCCTGCCTCCCTTCAAGGGGCCCCCCCAGACCGAGGCCCGTGCACCTGTCAGATGCCAGGCACTGGCAGGCCGGCGGGAGGGAAGAGTGGAGTAGCCAGGGGCCCCCGGTGGAGGAGAGACAAGGAGGGACTCCGCTGAGGATCAGGCGACAACTGCAAACGGAACAGCAGCTAATTTAGGCCCGTGGCTGCTTCTAGGTTCCCCAGGTGCTCCATTCCCGCTCCTCTCTGCATGTTCCTGAGCTAATGCCAGGGTAATTATAGCCTCAATGCCTTCCATTTGGAGTCTGAATCGTGAAAGCGTTTGCTAGGGGGTGGGAAATGTAAACCCCTGGGCCCGAACTTGGTAAATTTCCTAGAAAAAAAAAAAAAATCAAGAAAAGTGGTGATAGGAACAGCAACCGCCTGGTTACTGAGAAGACGCCCCTCTGATCCCGCCGGGAACAAATGACTGGGCCTGCAGCTCCCTCTCCCCAAGCCAGCTGCCCACTCACCTGGGCTCGGTCAACAGCCCGTCAGCCAGGACAGGGCTCAGCGCATGCCCAGTGCACACAGGCGGGGGGAACATGTCAGGCACAGTGTCCCCTTCCTGGGGCACCTACTGTCTTTCTACCCTCATATCTGGAAGACAAGTCCTCACTGGGCTGGGAGAAAGTCCGTGGGATTCCAAACAGAAACCTCACCCACCAGGACCCCCACGACCCCCAGCCAGCTACTCCAGGCTAAAAGGTGCAGAAAGCAGGGATGAGAATTCTGGAAACCTAGGCCCCTCCAGCTCCCCCGCCCCCCTCCCTGTGCAGAGAGCAGAGACCACACAGGACCCGCCAGGACTCAGGAACTGGAAATGCACACCAGGCCCTGGCCGAGCCCGGGTAGCCGGTGCCCGACACATGTCACTGCTCCTTCCCCCAAGTGGGTCTTCCAGGCCTGCAGAGAAGAGCTAAGATGGAGAGGTGTCAGCTGCCCAAGAGAGAGGGAGGCGGGATTTCATAAGACTTGGCACTTTCGAAACCTCAGTAAATTTATCCTGCCAGTCCCAGCCCCTGGGGACACAGCTTGGTTTCTTTATCCCTTCTTCTCCCTCCCACTCTGGGAGGGCTAGGCAGGGGAGGGGGGCTGGCCAGCTGCAGAGGGGCCACCCAGGTTTCACCGCCACAGGCTCCCTCCCCACGCCCCTGCAAGCACCCTGGCCAACAGAGCCCCGTCTCTGCCCTGATCCAATGGCCACCTGCAGCACCAGGCTGTCCTCAGTGGGGCCCCGTGGCCAGCGCCCATGTGCACCTCCTTCAAACTGATATTCTCTAATAGTTGTTCACCATTTCTGCAGAGCTGGGCTTAACCAAACGTCCATTACCCAGGTACCGCCTATGTAACCTGGGCCCTGTTAACAGTACCACCTGTACTAATATTTAGTTTTTTCTTTAAATCCTTTAATTCTTAAAATGGATTTTTAAGCCCTGCTTGTAATCCCAGTACTTGGGAGGCTAAGATAGGAGGATCGCAGGTTCACAGCCAGCCTCAGCAACTTGTGAGGCCCTCTGCAACTTAGTGAGACCCTGCTTCAAAATAAAGAATAAAATAGGGCTGGGGGTGTAGCTCGAAGGTAGAATCCCTCTGGGTTCAATCCCTAGCACCAAAAAAAAAAAAATTTAATTTCTCTGACTTTTTAAATTTTTAGGGGCCTACCTAGATTTATCCTAAACAAATATATTTCCATTAGTTCTGATTTTTCCAACATATTAAAAGGCATGGCGGTTGAAGTCTACATATTCCTTCCCATGCTCACCTCGCTTTCCAATAGTGGTGTGTGTGCACTCAGAGGGAGGTGCCTGGTTTACCAGAGAGGTGTGCAAACTTTGGTGCACCTGTGACCCATGGGCTCCAGGCTGGACCCACCCATCAGGGGCTCTGTGGCTGGCGCCCATGTCCCTGGATTTCACAAGCTCCCCATGATTCCGAAGCCACCTTCCAAGGTTTAAGAACCAAGACCTCAAAAGGAGGATGATCTGACCGGGGCCCATTTCCCAGACACACGAGGGCCTCGCCCTCTGCGGAAGGCGGTCTGGGCCCTCTGTTGTCACCTGTGCATGCTCCCTGGAGGTTTCCACCTTCCCCTCTCCCCTCCTTGCCCACAACTCATCAAAGTAAACTTTCCAACCACGAACAGAACTCTCCTGCAGGAAAAGCAAGAGGCTCACCATCCTGAATACTTCCAAGGCTACAGGGGCCCAGGAAGTTTCAACTTCTCTTCACGCCCTTCCAGGAAGCTGCCAGCTGATCACTTGTCCCCAAATCCCATTTGCAGCTGCAGTGTCTGAGCCTTCCCTGGGCCCCTGGGCCCCTGGGCCAAGCTCTACAGCTCTGCCATGGAAGTGGGGAGTCAGAGAATCTGGGTCCTGAAATCTGTGTCTGCCTCTCTCGGTTATATAAGACCCCAGGTAAACCCCTATCCCTTTCTAGGTCTCATTTATCTACATGCAAAATGACGGATTTGGGGCTACAAGGTCTTTCATATTTGGTGACTCTCCAGAGTACCCAACAGACACCACGGGGCAAGATTTGGGGAGCTAGAGGGCTGGGAAAGTGCCTTGTCCCACCAAGTTTCTGGGAGCAGGGAATCACAAGCCAACCACAGCAGACTCAGAAGAGTCTACCCTGGTCTGTGCAACTGCAACAGTATGTGTGCCAAGAACAACACACACACACACACACACACACACACACACACACACACACACACCTGAGGCTCCACAACACCTGTGACCCTGCAGTTAGCAGCTGGTCCAACAGCAGCCAGCCAACAATATCGTCACACACCGGGCCCTAGAAACCAGCTGTGAACCCCAAAAGAGCTGGGGTGACGATGTCCAATGGAGCCCAAGAGGAGTGGGCCTTGAGTTGGCAGAAAATCAACACACAAGCATTGGAAGCATGGAAGTCAAGACAAGCATTTCCAAGAGGAAGGAGGAGGACGGTCAACTTATTCCAAATGATGAGATGTAGAGTAAGCCAGCTCTATCAGCACTGGATGGAAGACAGGAAGGACAGTTGTGGAAAGGCAGGGGCAAAGAGAGGAGATCTCAGGGAGCTCCCCATGGAGGCCCAGCCTTCCCTGGGGGGTTACAGCCACCTCACCCATCACCCCCTACACCTCACCACATGGGTCCTTCACCCCAGAAGCACTTTTACAAGCAGAGCATACTGAGCTCCTACCATGGCTCGAGTCCTGCTGGACGGATGAACAAAACCCACAGGCTCCTGCCTCCAGGAGCTTCCATGCTAGGTGCAGGGAAGGATTCGAGTCAGGCAAACAAATGAAAACGTCCCCTCTGCCCAGGCTCACTCTCCAGCGGGGCTGCTGGCTGAGAGCAGGGACTCTACCCAGCATGCTTAGGAGGTAAAAGATGAACTGGAGCTGGGCCCCTGACCAGCAGTACAATTGCACACAGGTGATGCGACCTCTTTGAGCCTCATTTATTTGTCACGTCTGTGAAGTGGGACACTACCCGCCCTGCCTTATACACAGGACCACACTAAACACTGAACAGTGTATTGTAGGTGGAAATGCCCACTTTGGCCTGGGCATCCCTCAAAGGCCCATATGCAAAGGTTTGGTTCCCAGACTGCACTATTAAGAGGTGGTGGAACCTTTGGGGGCAGGGGTCAAGTAGGGGGAAGTTAAGTCAGTGGGGATGAGCTATTGGAAGGTAGTTTTCAAGAGAGGACAGTTATAAAAGCCTGAGTTCAGCCCACCCTCTATCTGCTTGGGTTCAGGATGTGACCATTTGCTTCTAAGCATGCTGAACCACCATCCACAGCCCTTACCAGAAGTCAAACCAAAAGGGCTGCCTGATCTTGGACTTCAAACCTCCAAAACTGTGAGCTAAAACCTTTTCTCTTTATAAGTTAGCTGCATCGGGCCTTTCGTTGTGGCAACACAAAGCTGACTAATGGAGTGCCTCAAAGTTTCTGGCCCATGGCATATATGCAATAAGGGCTTGTGTAAAAATGTGTCACCTCAGCTGGGCATGGTGGCATGCTCCTGTAATCCCAGTACTTTGGAGGCTGAGACAGGAGGAAGGTGGGTTCAGGGCCAGCCTCAGCAATTTAGCAAGGCCCTCAGCAGTTTAGCAAGGCCCTCAGCAACTTAATGATATCCTGTTTCAAACTAAAAAATAAAATAGGGTTGGGAGTTTAGCTCATAGACAGAGCACCCCTGGGTTCAACCTATCATAAAAAAACTAAATTTAATTAAATTTTTAAAAATGTGTCACCTGGCTGGAAAGATCCTCCCTCCCATCTCCACATTCCTGCAACTGCATGCCATCCTGCTCTGAGAAGAGTCCAGACCCACGAACTCTGGCCTCTACACTCATGCCCCAGAGAGAAAAGGGTCCCCAGACTCCCCTCCACAAGCGAGAAGCAGCCTCCAGGAGGCACAGCAGAGCAGGATCACAGGCATCTTCTCACCTCTGGGCCCCTGCTCGCCTGGAAGCAGTGGCCAGGAGCCTTGGCTTCCCAAGATGACAAGACCAATCCTGATGCCTGCCCTGCCCCCATCCTCTTAGGTGTCACTCAAAACCAAGGGACCAGGACTCCCATCCCCCACTGCTCTGCAGGTCCAGGGTCCCGTGCTCTTCACACCTGCCCAGGAAGTCCTGGCACAAGCTCTGTTACAGCCTCGACTTCCCCTCTGGTCTTTCCCCTCACCTCCCAGCCACCTCGGCCTCTCTGGGGAAAGCCAGCCAACCCACCAAAAATCAATTTGACGAATGGCAAATACAGTGAAAGCCGACAGGAAAAAAAAATCAATCTGGATACTTTAGAATATCATTTTATATTTTGTCAGTTTTTAACGTTTAAAATTCCTTCTCCGATTCTTCAAAAAGCAGATTAGTCTTAATTTTGTGGTTCTAACAATTGAAAATTTAAGTTTCATTCTTTCCCATTTGAAAAGACTTTTTCAACCACATTTGAATGCTTTTTCCTCTTTAAATATCGTTTTTAGGCTTAGGGATTTTTTTTGGGGGGGGTAGGGTTTTTTTTTTTAATCACTCTCATACCAATAATTTTGTATTGATAACAACTAAAAACCAAAATTAAGGTATACCAAATTGAAGTGATTGACCCAAATCCTTCCTCAGCATTTTTTAATTTGTGGTGAATGGAACTGTACAATTCGAGGTGCCAATCATATGCTAAAACGTTGTTTACTGATTATGAAACATACTTTCCTCACTCTAGGAAATCTACATTAACTCATGACCCTTCAATTCAAAAAAAAAAAAAAAAAGAATATATCTTAAAATACAAAGAAGTCCACCTACAAAAATCTTCCAATGCCATGAAACCCATTCAATGTGAATTTCTAAGAACTTTTTTAAATAATGCAAAGCAACAAGCTTGAGTAAATCAATGCCTTTGGTAAAATCAGTGACTTCATCATTTAACATACTAATTGTGAAAGAAGGGCCACTGGGCAGTCCATGGATGTCTGACCTCTAGGCCCACGGAGTTAGGGTTCCTTTCTCCTCCTCGAAATTTATGTGTCCTCCGTCTCCCTGTGACGGTCACGCCATCATTCTGCCACCCCCCCCTCTTCCAGGGGACCGTCCCCTACCACCCTATCGTCCCATGACCAGTGATTTCACGTCTGGC
This sequence comes from Graphiurus murinus, assembly GCA_004027655.1. Classification (NCBI taxonomy): domain Eukaryota; kingdom Metazoa; phylum Chordata; class Mammalia; order Rodentia; family Gliridae; genus Graphiurus; species Graphiurus murinus. The sequence continues at coordinate 7,199 of PVLC010043455.1, forward strand.
TCACCAGCCTCCTCCCCGCCCCTTCCCAAGCACCAGGCCCATGGCTGCCACTGGACAGCGACGGTCTGCACACATCGGGCCTCCCGCTCATCCTCACGTGGTCCCCCTGGCCATGCCCTTGGCCTTCACTGACATCTGTACCAAACACCCCGGCCTCAGATCATCTCCTCTCCTCCCAGCACCCTCGCTGGAATCCCTGCTCCGGCAATTTCTCAGCCTCCCCAAGACCCTGACCCCTTCAGGCAAACACCTCCTCATACTCTCTAACCAACAACCCTGGCAAGGCCGAGCCACCCTCCTAACTCCATGCTCAGCCCTGGGCAGCCCAGCGTCACCAGGAAACACACACAACCAGGATGACTTGGTATCATTTCAAATTCCTGCCCCCGTGCAGTACATGCCTTAAAATGGCCACCTTACACCTTCTCCTGCCTCCGTCTCCCTGCACGGTCTCTCCCCGCTTTGTTCTAATGTGTCTGTACGGTGTCTTAGGATGTTCAGCCTGCTACAACAAAATGCCAGAGACTGGGTGGCTTATAAACACCAGAAACTCCTTTCTCACAGTTCTGGAGGTTTGTGGAAAGACCAAGAACAAGACACTGCAGATGTGGCGTCTGGTGAGGGCTGGCTTTCTGGGTCATGGGCCACCAGCTTCTTGCTGAGTCCTCACGGGGGCACGAGAGCTCTCTGGGGCTCATTTATAAGGGCACTAATCCCCTTCACGAGGGCTCTGTCCTCATGGCCACACCACGGCCCAAAGGCTCCACCTTCTAAGACCATCACATTAGGAGTTGGGATTCCAACACAGGAATACAGGGTGACATTAACACTCAGATCAATGCAACTTGCCTGTATTTTAAGAAGATATAATCCCAGTCTTCGGGAAGCTAAAACAGAAGGCTTTCCGGCTTGAGATCAGCCCCAGCAGCTTAGCGAGGTCAGCCTCAGCAACTTAGCCAGACCCTGCTTCCAAATAAAAAAATAAATAGGGCTGGGGGTGTAGCTCAAAGGTAAAATGCTCCTGGGTTCAATCCCTAGCACCACAAAAAAAGAAAGAGAGAAAGAAAGAAAGAAAACAAAGGACTTTCCACCCCAGCAACAGTCAAACCATCCACCCAACCCAACCATCTCCCTTGTACACAGCCCTGCCATCTCTCCGTTACTTGGGGGGGATCCTCCCCACCGCGTGTGCTGCAGTGTGCCTTGTGGACCCCACCCCTCCCCACTGCTCAAGGGTGCCCCTCCTGAAGTCACCCCGCCCCTCCCGTGCCCTTCGATTCTCCCTCTCTTCGTAGACCATCCCCCACACCATGCAAACATGCTGCCATCACTGTTCGTCACAAAACAGAGCAGAACCCCCGTCAAAAGCCTGCCCTTGGTCCCCCGCCCAGGTCCCTAACGTCACTGTTCCCCTCCATAGCACAGCTTGAAAGGGCTGCCTCTCTGACTGCTATTTTCACCTGAGATCCTCTCATTCTCTCCTCCTCCGCCCCCCGCTCGCCCTTCCCACCCCACCCTCCCTAAGGATGCTCAGCCAGATCATCATGAGCGCCACATTGCCCAGTCGGATGGCGCTCCTCTGTTTCTCTTTCTTGACCTCTCAGCTGCATCTGGCACGGATCATTGCTTCCTTTCTTGAGACCCGTGCCTGTCCCAGCTCCCCCGACACTGCTAACTGTTCCCCTTTCCTCTCTGGCCTTCCTCTCAGCACCCGCCTGCTTGGAAAGCCCCAGCCTCCCTCTCTTCCCTGACTATACACTCTCCCTCGGTGATCTCATGATTCCATGGCTTAAAATACCATCTATATGCTAATGACTCTCTAGACATCAACCCTGACCTTGGCGTTTCCAGGTGGAGGTCTATTTGACATCTTAACCCTAACATGGCCTAAACTGATCTCTTGATTTCTGCTCGCCCCCATCCCAATCTGCCCCTTCCCTCATTCTCCAGCCTCTTGAGGAGTGGCAACAGCATTGTTGCTCAAGCCAAAGGTCCTCTCAATTCACCTCCCAGATATATCCCAAAGCCATGCATTCTCTCCGTCTCCCCTCAGACCATCCCGCAGCCAGACCCCTACAATGGCCTCTTAACTGGGGTGTCTGTGCCCCCCTCCTCCCCATGACCCATTCTCCCACAGCACAAGAGTGTCTTTCAAGTGCATAAATCATACTGTGCTGCTCGACTGTCAAAAATCCCCCAATGGTTTCTCATCATTCTTAAAATAAAATGCAAACTCCTAACTTGCCCTGCAACAACTCAGTGGTCCAGCCTGCCTCTGTCCATCTCCACGCCACTGCCTGCCCGTCACTCTTAGGCACAACCACACGGCCCCCTCCACCCACAGGTCCCCACCTGGGGTCTCTCCCTACCTCTTCCATCCATCTGCCACTCTCAGCTGTTCCCACAGCTGGACCCTTCCTTGTGCGTCAGAGTTGGTATTCCCGGTCCCTTTGTCCCATTGTCTGTTTTAATCTCTGCTTGGCATCCCTCAAAACTTACATCTTTCTTGTTGATTCGTTTGTTGGCTCATTTTTTATTTTTCTGTCTCCAGCTAATAAAACATTCCTTCCGTAAGAGCAGCAGCTTCCTTTGTTTTGGTCATTGCTGCATCCTCAGCTGCTGGAACAGGGCATGGCCCCTCGGATGCTCAGGGATTCTGTGGGGAGGAATTCACACATCCCATCCTCCTGCAGCGAGGGCACCTGAGCGCCAGAGTTCATGGACCAGCCTCTGGATCAGGATGCCCCAAATCACACACACACACAATTAAGTCTACTCGTTATTTTTGAGGGTCAGGATGAAATGGCCTTTGAACACTGCTCAGTATTCATTCCTGGAGCACTCCCCCCAGAGCTGTCCAAAGGGATGAGGCAGGGGCCTAAGGACGGTGTTTGTTCCTCTGAGGAACGACAGCAGGATTTTGTCCTGCCAGGGAGCGCCTGGCTCCCGTCTCCACCTTCCCACTGAGGCCTCCTCCTCCCTGTCCTTACTTTCCTTCCCTCCTTACATTCCTGCAGAAAGGAGGCCACTGCCCCAAACCCCCAGCTACACACACTGACACACATACCTACACACACCCTGACACACAACCACCCCATACAGACACACACTCCACAAGCACATGGCACACACTTCCATATACACTAACACACACCTGCACACACACACACACTGGTCCCTGCACACCACTGTCTACACATACCTACCACAACTATGACACACAGCCCTCACACACCACCCACACACATGCCACACACACTTACACCCTCTGCTACATGCTACCCTCTACACACACACACACACACACACACACACACACACACACACACCTCCATGCTGCTCTCTCTACACACCCTTGGGGTTGCAGGAACATGTGGACAGGGTGGTGGGAGGGGAGTTCTCAGTGTGACCCACATCCTGCTTTCTACCAGGACACGACAGAGTGAGTGCAGTCGGTGGCTAAGCCGGAGCGTGCTCAGGGAGCGCAGAATCCTGCCAGAGCCACCTCTGGAGCTGGTAAAGACAGGAAGAGTCCAGCCAAGAGCCGTCCCACATGCCAGCTGCCAGCAGAACCCACATCCACAGGAGAAGCAAGCGGGTGCTGCCCAGACAACGCTACTCCGAGGGTACCGGTACCGGAAAATACCCTCACCGCCAAAGAACCCCCCCCAACCATGGCACCTGAAATTCTACCATGAGAAGGGCTTTGGGGTTAAAGCTATTCCCTGCTAATGCTCTTTTTTCATAGTTCTGTCTTCCTTGGACACAAAGGCAACCAAAGATGAAGTCACCAACACCCTGCTCACCCCGTGGTACATGCAAATCCTTCCACTGACAGGAGCCCGAGGTCTCTGCTTTTACAGGGAAAGAGAAAGTGGAAAGGAGAGAGGGAATTCCTAGATGTCTCCAGTTTCAGCGTTCCTGGGTGGGGAAGCTGACTCCCTTCCTGTCGGTCCCAGTCACCTATCTGCAAGGCGACAGCCACTGGTCACCAGCCCCCGCCCTGAGAGCCCACAGCCCTCTCCCATCCCACCTGCCCGTGGCCAGCAGAGGCGTTCTCCCCAGGGGAGGTGGGAGAGGTGACCAGCGCAGCTGAAGCCCAATTTTCCTTGACACTCAGAGTCTCTGACAGCTGTTAGAAAAAGAATGTGATTTTGAAATTTAAATAACACACTTCTGCATTCGGCTCAGGGAGACAACCTGAGGATAAGCAGTTTATCGCCTGAGCCACCATGAAGGGGGGCAGGGAGAGAGGCTGCCCGGCTCCCTCAGCTCCTCCCGGCCACATCCCCGTGGCTGCCTTGAGGGGGCCGCTGTCAGGCCCAGCCCAGCCCCTGGGTGCTGCAGCCCACTCTCCCCACCCCACCCCCTGCAGAGGCAGAGGGGAGGGGTCCAGGCCCCTGATGCAAGGCCAGACCACCTGCATCAGTGCGGTGGAGGCTTCCATAGGCACAGGGGAAGGCTAAGCCAGGCCCAAACCCCCCCGGTCCCACCAAGTCCTCCCAGCTGCTTTTCATGGGGAGCTGACTCCTTAGTCCAAGGACCTGTCCCTTCTGGCTCTAAGGCAGCCCATCCCCTCCCCAGGAACCCAGCCCCCTAACCATCCAGTCACCCTGAGCTCTGTCACGGGGAGGTCTGGGCAGGAGCCACAAGGGAAGAAACCCCAAAGAGGTCATTCCCCGACAGCTGGTCACAAGAAGAATGTGATTTTGAAATGTAAGTAACACACTTCCGCATTCGGCTCAAGGAGACACCTGAGGATAGCTGTTCATCCCCTGAGCCGCCATGAAGGGTCACTATTCACCGTCCCCTGAGCTTGCTAGGCTCAGAAGAATTGGGGTCCCCTCATTACCCCAAACTCAGCCAGGCCTCCCAGCCGTGATGCCGCTGGGAAAGTCAGCCCCAGGTCCCACTTCCTCCTCTTCCAGGCTTCCCTGATTTCCCCAGGCTCTGCCGGCTGCTGCCTCCCTGAGGTCTTGGGGCAGCACTTGGTCTACACCACAGGGACCATAAACCACCCACGGGATGTCCCAGTGCACATGCCTGCCCGCTGGGTGGTGAGGACATGGGCCTGACATCTTACAGTAGCAGCCCACACCGTCTCCAAAATGCAAATATGTGAGCTAAACAAAACGCGCTCCTCCCAGGTCCTCTCCCATGGTGGCTTCCGGTACCCACAGGGTCCGCTGCGTCTCTGCACTTCAGATCTCTAAGACACAGACACAGGGACATCTCACAGTCACTTGGGTTTCCCAGTTACCTTTTCCTGGGCGGGTCTAACATTCCCACTAAGCCGTTCGCTCCCTCCCGTTCCCACACACTGAGCCCTGTCTCCACCTCCTAGGACGCCCCTGTGGGCCAGGCACCCC
>PVLC010043456.1:0-12595 GCA_004027655.1 Graphiurus murinus
TGTGGTGGGCTTTGTATGCAGACGCAGGAAGGCTGTTCTGACCTGTCATTGGCTGGTCGTTGTCAGTAGGAACCTCAGCTGTCTTTGGGGGATCATTTTAGACTGTGGGAAATTGTACTGCACTGACTAATGAGCAGTTTGTGGTAGAAGGTAGACGCTGCCAGACTCAGAAATGCTCATTAATGTGCTCATACTCTCTTTCTACCTGATTGCTTCTCTCAGCCTTCTTTCCTTCTATCCTTTTGAATGGACAGTGGGGGATTCGGGGTCAGGTCTACATTATCAGTGTGTATTTGTGTACGTGTTTTTGTTTTTTTTTAAATCATGTACATTTTTCCTGTGTAAGCAAGACAAATGCTTTTAGCCCACAAGGAGAGCTAAGCACTTTCAGAGTAACTGACTCATTTAGCAGTGCTTGGCTTCCTGTGCTTGTCAGCGGCAGGTGACATTTAGCACAGGCTTTATCTCAGTTGTGGTAATTACTGGGCTGACATGAGCTCTCATACACAGCACAGATTGTTTTCAACAGATGTAACCAAGCAACTCTGCTTTCTCTGGAGCAGTTTATCTGGCTTTCAAACTGTGGCATTACAAACACACACACATACACACACACACACACACACACACACACACACACACATAAATAGTTTAGTGCCATTTTCATGGAAATACTCTTTATTGGTCTGACTATATTGATTTATGCCATGAGGTGATGGAACTGGATATCTTCATTGTATACAACTTCTGCATTACAAGCTGGTAATGTATCCTATTAAACAGAAAGGCTATTGTTATTGTGATGTATCTCAGCAGCTCACCAAATGCTACTTTAATGATGTAATTAATATGCTTGGATTTACCATTTGATATTCTTAGGCACCAACTGTGTTACTGATGGGACAGCAATGACTCTAAAAATTTTCTGAGAGAAGTATTTTTTTGTTTGTTTTGAGAAGTTAGAATGGAAAAAAATGTTTTCAGAAGAGAAGTCAAAATCACTAACAACAGTTTTTGTGTCAGCTACCTCATTGATACATCCACTTTCAAGATCATTCTTAAGCTGAGACAACTTAACATGATTCCCATTTAATGCAATTACTCATCTTGAAAGCCTAGATATTTTTAAGAAAAGAAAAATAGCCTGGCCCTTTGATATTTTCAATTTTAATTGGCATTCTCATATTTCCAGACTCCAAGATTACTCTGGTTAGTGAGCAATTACATTACAAAAATACACAATTGGCCAGAACTATAATTCAAAACATGTCAGTTACATTATCTTTGCTATAAATGGTCATTATTTAAATGTTCAAGTTTTCATTTAACTGAATTATATGACTAGATAGCATGCTGTTTAATGTATAGGGACAAGATTTAGAATTACAGGAGGGACTGCTGGAGTAAGTTTGAAAGAGGCGAGGGTGAGGTCAGGCTCAAGTGCAATGATGAGAACCCAGCTCCGCAGAGGAGAGCAGCCCGGTTTTGTCACCATGATGCTGGCGGTGGGGGATCAGGGCAACAAACTAGGGGTATTACTTAGGAACATTTTTTCCATTTGTTTAAAAAGAAAGATGAAATAATATCTGAAAGGTATTTCTAAGACCTTTAAATGTTATAATAAATGTTGGATGAATTGAGGTTGAGCCAGATTGTAATTATGCAAAATAAAGCTTTCTGTTAAGTAGAATTTCCATAAGAATTTTTAACCTCTGGCATTTAAATAAGCAGGCAAGGGATGAGGTGCCATCATGAATAAATGTTAAACCTGAGCAAGATATGGACTTATCAAAAAAATTAAAAGAACTTTCTAGGCTGCCCTCAAATCCCATCAAGGGAATAAATGTATCATAAGAAAGTATCTACCACTTAATATGCAGTACAGGGATGTGAAATAAAAATACTAAGTGACAGTTAACCTCATACAGTACTTTTCCTTCATTATGAGGGAAACTGTCATTTGATGGAATTCACCTACATTACATTAGGCACTTAAGTGGCAGCTATCTTTTCAGTGTGCATTTACTCATAATGCCATTTTTTAAACAACTGGATGTTGATTGGAATTAAAATTCCATTTACTTGACACAGACTCTAGTGAAATGCCTCTAGTGCCCCGTTGTTTTCTGAGAGTTGACCTGATGGTTCTCACTGATGCCCATGTGGGTTTCCATCTCAGTGCACTTATTTACTAGCATTCAGGCAGAGAAAGAAAGGACTTTTCTATTGCTTTTGTTTTTCAGTGTTTTATCTGCCCAGAAAAATGAAGGAAGCAAGATGGGCCAGACAATGAAGGAAGAAGGATTTAGAACAGTGGAAAATCTAAGTTCAAATCCTGTTTGGCATTCCACCCTTCCTCATCTTGGGCTCCTTCATTACAGGAAGCCATTGATGCTTGCCCCTTACTCCCTCTACAGAGTGGTTAGCAAATAACCTTGTGGATGTATCTGAAATCTTTACAGAGAAGTCTTGATATTGCTTTAAAGGGTTATCCATTGAAGTTAAATCTCAGAAAATCTCCTGACAACCATTTCCCATATAAAACATCCACCCCCTGAAAAGTGAATTGTCAGGCTTAGCAAAAATCACCATAATAACAGAGCTGAAAACCGGAATCCTCCCAACCTTCCTCAGAGACCACAGGAAAGAAGCAAAGCCGTACTGTGAGTAGCCTCCTGATGAGATGAAAGAAAACGAATCGTCCCCAGCCTGGCTCGCAGCCGGCACCAGCCACCTACTCTTGTGAGATCGATTCGCAGCTGTGGGCCGGCTCTTGAGAGAGGGAGACCCCGCCTCACAGTCCCTCACTTACAGGTCATAATATTTTAGTGGCTCTTGTCTCTGAACAGGATAAAACCTGCAGATAGTTAAAGAGAATGAAGGTTCTATTTAAAGCAATGGGCTGGAAGTAAGGGTAAAAGGGAGTTGATGAAAACCAAATGTCTCCCATATGGTTCCACAAGGAGCTGCTGGAAGGCCACATAAAAAATTAATCCGACTCATAAAATTCTGCTCAAAGCCAAATATATGCACATAATAAAAATGCGACTCAAATATGACATATCTGGGGGTTTTGACAACATTGTGAGATGCAGCATTAATTTGCCTTTATCACTGATTTTTAAGCTAGCAATTTATAGCGTTGTTTCCTTTACATTTTAGGGCCTGACACCTAGCTGGGAATGGAAGAGATATCTCTTCCTAGATTAGAAAGTAAAAGGACTACAAAGATTTACCAACCGCTTAAATGTTGAGATTTTATATATATATATATATATATATATATATATATATATATATATAATATATATATTTATTTATCATTAGTGATTATTATTTTTTACATGTTAAGAAACAACTGAATTTTAAGAAGTTACAATGCATTGTAATCCACCAGTAGAACATTCTGTAAAGTTCAAGATCTGTTTTCTGACATCTATCTATCCATTTATCATTTATTTATTTATTTATTTATTTATTTATTTTGTGCTGGAGATTGAACCCAGGGGCATTCTACCTCTGAGCTATACTCCCAGCCCTATCTATCTATCTATCTATCTATCTATCTATCTATCTATCTATTTATCATCTATCTATCAATCATCTATCTATTTATTTATTTTGTGCTGGAGATTGAACCCAGGGGCATTCTACCTGTGAGCTATACTCCCAGCCCTATCTATCTATCTACCTATCTAATCATTTATTTATTTATTTACTTATTTATTTATTTATTTATTTTGTGCTGAGGATTGAACCCAGGGGCATTTTATCTCTGAGCTATACTCTCAGCCCTTTTCTAGATTTCTGTTCTGTTTGTTTTGAAACAGGGTCCCACTAAGTTGTTAAGGGTTTCGTTAAGTTGCTGAGATTAGCCTCACACCTGTGCTCCTCCTGTCTTAGCCTCTCAAGTACTAGAATGATAGGTATGCAACTGTTCCAGGTGCCCCTTAGCAGTTTTCTATGTCTCTGTTAGTGCGCTCTCCCAATAGTTATAACTGTTAACTTGTCTTTTTTCCTTAAAGATTGAGCATTTTGAGTTTACTTATTGTTTTGTTTTGTTTTTTTTTTAATTTTTTTATTGTAGTAATTCGTGCAATATAGCATACATCTTTTATTCATCTTTATTTACCCAAAAATGCCACAGGATGTTTAAGACATAGTGGTACTTACTGAATTCATCCTATATCTCCTGTGTCCACCATTTCAAACATTGCTCTGGAGATTCAGAATTGACAGGACCCAAACCCTGGGCTTCATGAGCTAACAATCCAAAAGGCACAATTGGGCTAATGGGCAACTGCAAACCTCAGCGCTAGTCCACATGTAAAGTTTCCAAGTAGTGTAATGGATATACAGGCAACAGAGAGTGGTAAGAACCCCTAAACTCTCAGTTGGTTAATTATATGTGGATGCAATGACCAAAATGGATCAGTAAGAGCCTTGCACTAGCTCTGTAATTTGATAATATCAGCTCAAAGGAGATGAGTAGGATTAGAAGACCTCATAGAATATTTGAAACACTTTTCTTAAGAACCAAATTAATTAATAAACAATAAATAACAGTACCAGAGCCTTCAAATGAGAAAAAATTAGAAAACAGCATTGCCTACTGACTAGACTGAGGGTACAATCTTTAAAGTATGTATGAAGAAAGGCCAGAAAGATAAGACACTTCATAATATAATGATATCATAAGGAGAGAAACTATAAGATAGTCTCATACCACAGCTGGTGAGCATGCTTACTAGAAAAATAAAAGGCTTAAAAAAAGAAGGCCTGTCAATATCTCTAACTGGGTGGAGTCTAAGCTGTAAAGAGGAGGAGCATGCAGCTTTGTTCCCATCACATCTATGCAGAGGCACATGCTGCCTGAGCCCAGATGTAAAGATGGAGTTCAGCTGGACCCTGTAAGTTGTGGTTGGTGATCTATTGGGGTATTTATTTACATATGCTGACATATATGAGGACTTAAATTATTCTATGCATCTATTCTTTTTTGAGGAAGGGGGAAGAGTGCAGGTACTAGGGGTTAAACCAGGGGCATTCTACCTTTAAGCCATATCCACAGTTCTTTTTCTTTTGAAACAGGGTCTTGTTAAGTCGATGAAGGATCTTACTAAGTTGCTAAGGTTTGCTTTGAACCTATGATCCTTCTGTCTCAGTCTCCCAAATGCTGGGATTACAGGAGGTGTGGGCTACCATGGCTGGCTTTATTTTTCCCCCTATTCTTGAGGCCTGTCATATAAAGGACATGCAGTGTAGTGCCTTGTGTGGGGGTGTGGTTGTGGGGGGGGAGGGTGCTACAAGACCTTATCTTGTGTTGTAGTTAGTGGGCAAACAATAAAGAAGGAGGGTGAGCAAGTTTTTCTGAGAGTTCTTGTGAGCACTGATTGGATTTGTGAGTTCCTATGAGGCAACTGTGGCATTCCCACAAGGACTTGGGGTATTTTCAAGGGATGTGATGGTCACATTAACACCTAGTTACATGCAGGAGAGGTACCAGGTCCATGTGGCTTGAATTACATGGAGGCCAGTGAGAACAAGGGGACGTCTTGGTGTGCTGTGATATATTGAACTGTGCCCTCCCTGTCGTCAGGCTTCCTCATTCCCTGGAATTGGGCTCTCTTGCTCCTTCCCTCTTACTTCCTCTTCACAGCGCCTGAGATCATCATTTACTTTTGGCAGGTAGAAACATTTCACTCAGGGAGAGCTACAAATCATATGCATTTCGTTTAGATCAGACCTCAACTCTTGTTTTCTTTATACCACATTTACATTACTCAGTGTTTGAAAAATTATAAAATTAATATATGTTTATTACAACAATCAATGATAAAATAACAGATGTAAAAAGGCAAAGCTAATCATCTTCCCTTGAACAGGTTCCAAACCTCTAATCCCACTCCCACTGGGGTAACCAGCATTAACATCTGGCATCTATTTTTCACCCTTTCTTCTTGCTTATCTGTATGTAAATATATACAGATAGGTAATCTATACATTTGTTTGTTCTACCTTAATAGAAGAATAATATATACATCTCTTGTGACTTGGTTCCTTTGCTTAAAATGTAATGTGGATATTCTTACAAATTGGCAGATGCTGATCTATTTTTAATCTATCCATGTGCCATATAGGAGATTTTACATAAATAGGTTCCTAATACTTATGGTGAGTTTGGAACTCTTTTCTTGAATACACATCAGAAAAAGGTCCATGACATAGATGCACATAGCTTAATGTATTTTTCTCAAAGCAAACACATCTACTTAAACTTCACCCAGATTAAAAAGCAGAATACAAGTAGAACCCCAGGACCTGGCCCTCTCAGTCACCACCCTTGTATGCCCAACGTTCACTATCCTGACTTCTAACATCATAGGTTATTTTTCCCTTTTAAAAAATTATATAAAGGAAACCATCAGTATATGTGCTACCATGTCTGGCTTCCTTCATCCAACAGATGATTATGAGTTTTATCCATATTTTATTTGTAATCTGCTCATTTTTCCTTGCTGTATAAGTCTACTAAACAAATGTAACATAATAGATTTATTAATTGTACCATTAAAGTACATTTAAGTTATTTCTAGTTTAGGAATTGAATAATCCTGCTATTGATTCAAAATAGGGGATTGCACCCCAAATTAGACTTTATATATAAATGTTTTTTTTTTAATTTCTCTGAAAGCTCTTTTTCCTGCCACTTGTATCAAAAACCTGTTTGGTCATTAAAAGTTGAAATTTGGTTGATTTTTATTTTCATTTCTAAAATGCTAGAGACAGTCTGGGTAGAATGACCTGCTGCCTGGACAGAGGGATGGAACCTCGTGTTTCAAGGAGACATAAAGGCAGGAGATGGACAGCCTCTGGGAGGCAATGGGGAAAATGGCATTCCACAGTGTGATGTCATTCTCAGCAGTGATAAGTAGCAGTAATAACTGTTGCTCTGCGTGTCAGCATTCAAAATAGTAGGCAGAAATCAAATAGAAGTTACAGACAGGAGCACCTAGAAAGAATCACTGAAAAATTGCATTCTGTCCAATAAAAGATGGAGAAAGGGCAAAAAGAAGATGTAGTTATTGTGGGGAAGATAGGTGAACCCTAGGAGGGAAAGTTGGAACAAGAACTTTGGAAAGGGAAATAGAATGATTCATCAAGAGGAATAATAGGTAACACCTAAGAAATGGAAATACACAAATTTAATTGTAAGAAGTTTCAACTACTTTAATTATGCTATTTTCCGTATCTGTGAATGTAGTTGATTTTCATTGTTTGTGGGTTTCATATTTGCAAATTCAAATACTTGCTAAAATACATTTGTAACACCAAAATCAATATGAGAAACTTTTTCACAGTCTCTTTCAGACATGTGCAGAAGTCAGTGAAAAATTGAGTTGCCTGCAGACACATTCTCTGCTGAGGTTGAATGGCGTGGTGCTCTGCCCCTGTTTCAGCTCTCAGATGACAAACAAAGATTCTCTTTGCAGTGTAATTAGTGCCATGTTGTTTGTGTACTTGTGCTTTTTGCTAATGATTCTGCCATGAAAAATCCCACTGTTAAGGCCCAAGATGAGCATAATGTTGAAGCGCTGTCTAGTGTTCCTAAGAACAATAAGTCTGTGATGTCCCTAACAGGGAAAATACACGTTAGATAAGCTTCTCTCAGAAGTAAGTTAAGATGTTGTTGACGATGAATTTAATGAGGAATAATTAACAATATATTTTTATCTGAGCATGGTGGCACACTCCTGTAATCCCAGAATTATAGTAATAGGGAGGTTGAGATGGGGGGTGGGCGGGAATCACAGGTTCAAGGACAGCCTCAGCAACCTAGTGAGAACCTATTTCCAAACAAACAATAAAAAGAGCTGGAGAAGTAGCTTGGAGTTAGAACACCCTGGGTTCCATCCCTAGTACCACACACATAAATTAATTAATTAATTAATTAATTAATTAATTAATTAATTTAAAATATATGTATATATGTTCAATAAAGAGTCTTTAGACAGAAACATGTATAAAATAAGGTTATATACTGATCAATTGAAGAAAATGCTGGAACTAAAGGCTCACAGGAACCTCACTTTGTGTTTCCCCTACAATCAACAATTCAGTATTTGATTATTCAGTATATGTAGTGACTTTATAGAACATAATCACCTGGAATAATAAAAAGCAATACATTTAATATAGTCCAGGACATTCAAAATCTTATAAGAAGAGCTACCTATCTTTGGTGGCAGGGTACAAAGTAAGAGAAGCGGTGAGTTTCCACGTCTAAATTGCACTGATGCAGTGAGGGCTTCTGCTCATCAGTAGTGGTACGAGGCGGGATAACGTCAGTTCTGTTTGGCCATGAAAGCATCAAGCTCAGCTGCTGACAGAGTATGCTTACTTACGTTTGCTCAAATGCCCTCTCCACTCCTCTCTCACTGGGACGATGAAGAGTGGGCCATCTATTTATCTTGAGGAAATGCTGGCAGCAATAAGTGATAACATCCAAAAAGTGTCAGGAATGTTTTTAAAATGAATTGTGTTCTGATATACTTCTTAATTATTGTGAAATAGAATAGGATAAAATAATAATTAAAATTAGTATAAAATATTATATGAATTCCATCTTTGAAACCAATTATATGATTTTTATTCTAAAGAAGAGTATATAATTAAGGAAAACCTATATAATCTTAAAATACATAGTTGGAATTCAAATAGCCAAGCACAAGAGAATGAGTATTTATGTTAAGTTCTGCAGGAGATCAGAATCTAATGACTGCACCACTAGTTTTATTGTCTCGCCAAACATAAAATGAAGGTCAAAAATAAAATGAAAAGAATATAATGTGTAAATGAAATTTCAGCATCTGGCCAGTCTGCCTCTGAGTATTCATTGCATTAGTATGTTCTTTATTTTTTCTTTAAATTTGCATTAAAATCAGATTCTGAAAGAAACCAACAAAATAATATGCTATGATACTATTAAAAGAATGACATTGCGCATTGAATACCATTTAGTTTGAGTCAGTGGTAGTACTATTAATTTCCCCCTTTTTAATGCACACTTTAGCTAGCACATGACCCGTACCATGGAACATCAGTTGAACCCCAGGGACCAGACATTAACAGCACATGCTACGAGTGGTTTATTTTACAATTGCTGTGAAATAAAAGCTGATGGAAATGAGCCACTGGTGAATTACTTCCCAGCAAAAACAACAATATTTGTATCACTACTGAAAAACTCCCTCCCAAAAGAGGGATGCAAGCAGAGGCTGACTTATGTTGTTCATATAGAAACGGGGGAGGGGGAGCGAGGGAAGGTTGGGGAAGTTAAGAGTTAAAAATCTGCAGTTGTTTATTACAGTTAAACAGAATACATTTCAGTAGCTAAAATCTTATACTAGACCTAATTAAAACACAATTTAGACATGCATACACACACAACCATACACATAGCTTCATATGAATAAAGTAATAAAATAAAAATTATTTCCAAATAAACTACAGTTCAGCAGGTCTTTTCTCTCATAAAAGAAATGTTAATATGACTTCAATCTTTTGATGTAGGTGATCTCTCCAGAGCTATATGAAGGAGGAAAATTAAAATCTCACAGCAGGTTTTTCACAAAAGCAATTTATCCCCCCCCCTTAAATCTAAAAACATTACTTCTTCCTGCATATTACTTTTCTACTAAACTTAGTCAATATCAGATATATTTATGTCCTCATAGAAGGTAGGCAAATAGACTCTGATATTTTATGATACTTACAAAAATGTGTAATTCTAGCTCAATATAATCCAATCTACAAAGACTTTGCCTGCATTGAAAGGATGCACTTGATTTATTTAAATACAGTGCTCAAATATAATCTCAATTACCCCCAGCTTCTTGCTCTAAACTGGATTTAATCTGTTAACCTCTCACCTTCCTTTAAAGGGAGTAGGAGTGAGCAAAAGAGGTGAGAGAAGAGAGGGTTTGCAAGAACAAAATGACACAATGGTATACAGTAAAAGCAAGCAGACCTGCTAATTATTCTGCTTACAGGTCTACACACACACTTTTGTCTATGATTAACTGGATTGTACAACTGTTGTTCCTTTTGCTGAAAGGTTTGACCTTTTGCTTAAGTCCAATCTAACACAAGGAAATCATTATTCATTTCTCTCCTACTCAAAGTCTAGATGCAGATTTGAAAATGTTATTTATTGTCTGGCTGTTGTCTTTAACGTACAGTAGTTATTACTAAAGGAGACAGCTGGCTGCATCGACCTATCCTTTACTGCCCCAAGGCCACGCATATCTAATTCAAGGATATCAGATAATGGTATGTAGCATGATTTACATGTAGAGAATTCTGAATTCATTGTGAGCCTATTTATAACTACAGCATCGTCGATAGAGAAGATGATTTAATAGAGGTTATAAGGGTTTTCTGACAAGAGGCATTAATATTAGAACCTTTTCCAAGTGCTACAAACAGTGGTGTGAAGATGTAGCTTGCCTGAGTTATTTTTCATTGGCGACCCTTTTTCTGTTCATTAGCACTTACATTCCTGAGGTTGGAAAGCCACTGTTTTAACTCTAATTTGTATGTAATGAGCATATTCAATGCAAGGAGACTCTCCTTCATTAACAAAGCTGAAAAGAGGCTGGCAATTCTGATGAAAAAAAGACATCTAATCTCATGGAAATTTACCAAGTCAAGTTTTTGCAGATAATATTTGGAAAAACCAAGGGTATGTTCTCTGGATGGTTAAAATGGGTGGTAAAGATTCTATAATGCCTTTTCAAAAGTATTAGAAACAGGCTAATCTCTTAGCCATACATCTCCCTCAACAAAACAAACCCTAATGGATGAGGCTGCCTCTGCATGTTGCAAAGCTTATACAAGCAGACCTCTTTGTTCACACAGACACTGCACTGCCAATTACTACGGAAGGCATTTTGGAATAGTTCAAATATTAAAATAAAAAATAAATAAAGACAAACAAAAAATGGTAGTTTGTTAGTCATGAGAATTAACCACACATTTGGAAACTCAGTTTAATGAAGCATGTTATCAAAAAGTCTTCTTTGTTAATAAAACTTCTGCCTTACAATAAATGAAACAAATGAGCACCCTGGGTGGCACATTGTATTCTTAATTTGAAATCCAAACCAGAAACTATTGCTGTTTCTATTTCAAACTGCAGTTTTCACATGAAATGCATCTCTAAAGACCTGAACTGGTTGGCATTTGTTTTGAAAAGTATGTACACTACAGCTTTAAGGGACAAGTTTCAGTTGGGTATAAATATTACCTCTAGATTATCATCAATTTAAGATAAACATTTAGAAAACTTTAGATGCCAAAATGAATGGCTAATAAGTATCAGGTTTAGATTTTTATTGTTTAGTACATTAAAAAAAAGATTTTAAAGTCTAAATTTGAACCAACACCTTTTCTTTTAATGTAGTTCTTCAGGTTAATCATTCTAACCAAGGTTTTCTTTAAAAAAAAAAAATCCATCCATCATTTATATAAAACGAGTCTTCTAAGAAAAAGAAGTAAGTGGAAAATAGTGTGTTTAGCACACCCATTATCCCAGGTCCAAGAGAATCTAGCACTACCTCTGTTTGCAGCACTTTTTCTTATTGTAGCTGCACTTGTATCTGAGTGTCTGCACTCCATTGCTGGGATTCTGGCAGTGCAAAAAAAAAAAAAAAAAAGCTAAAGAAAACCCTTCCATCCCAGTTAGCTCAGGTGATTGGTGACAATAGGCCTTCTTGAAAAATCAGAATTGGATCTATTTCATATTGTTTATAAATTGCCATTTCAGATGCTTTGTTTTGGGGTGTTTTTAAAGGCTAAAAGACAAGCACAACAATGACTATTAAAAATAAAGCATCCTGTATTTTTGGACTTCTATCAAATCAAATAAAGTCAGAATTTAGTTGTTTAAAGAATACAAATACTATGGTTGAGGTGACCAAACGGTTTCCCATTTCCTCTTATCAATCGATTTAAACTCAATATCTAAGACAGTGCCTTCTCTCTTCAGATTCTTTTGAGCGTCAGAGAAAGGAGCTGAAATAGTTTACAGTGTTCTCAGTGAACTTACGAAGGAGTTATTGAAATATGTGATAAATTTAGAATGACCATGTCACAAAGTTGAAAGAAGTATCACTCACAAAATGATGTAAGGATAAAAAAGACTGTAATTGGTAGTTCATTGTCATGAAAATAGGGAAACTTATAATATTTTCCTTGATGGCTTAAGAAGGCAGCCTAGATAATATTTACTGAGCAACATCCATCTTCCATGTGCTTTCTGAAATCATCTCAAATGAGTCAGCATATATAAATCCATGTAGAAAGTCACATATTTCTTTAGAAACAGAAGATGCTATTATACTATTTCCTTTTACAGATGTATAGCAATACACCATAAGTAAGGAGATGATCACATTTCTTCCAACCTTAAAGAAATATACCTGTACAAAACAATAACCAAACTTGAGAAAATAATAACCAAACTTGAGAATATTCACATGAAATACACAACACACACACACACACACACACACACACACACACACACACACAC
>PVLC010043457.1:0-12542 GCA_004027655.1 Graphiurus murinus
AAAAAAAAAAAAAAAAAAAAAAAAAAAAAAAAAAAAAAAAAAAAAAAAAAAAAAAAAAAAAAAAAAAAAAAAAAAAAAAAAAAAAAAAAAAAAAAAAAAAAAAAAAAAAAAAAAAAAAAAAAAAAACCTACTATACGTACAACAGTACACAATCATAGAGAATAGTATCTAAATATGTGGGAGTTTAACAACACTACTATATGTCCAACAGTACATTATCATAGAGAATAATTAATAAGTATGAGGGAGATTAACAACACTACTATATGTCCAAAGGTACACTATCATAGAGAATAATTCTTAATATGTGGAGATTAACAACACCCTTATATGTCCAACAGTACACTTTCATAGAGAATAATTCCTAAATATGTGGGAGTTTAACAACACTACTATATGTCCAGCAGTACACTATCAGAGACAATAATTCCTAAATATGTGGGAGTTTAAAAACACTACTATATGTCCAACGTACACTATCATATAGAATAATTCCTAAGTATGTGGGATTGTAAAACACTATTCGGTGTCCAACAGAACACTATCATAGAGAATAATGCCTAAATATATGGGAGTGTAAAAACACTAATATATGTCCAAGTATACACTATCATAGAGAATAATTCCTAAATATGTGGGAGTTTAAAAACACTGCTATATGTCCAACAGTACACTATCTTAGAGAATATTCCTAAGTATGTGGGAGGTTAACAACACTACTATAAGTCCAACAGTACAGTATCATAGATAATAAATCATAAATATGTGGGAGTGTAACAACACTACTATATCCAAGAGCACACTATAATATAGAATTATTCCTAAGTATGTGGGAGTTTAAAAACACTACTATATGTCCAAACTACACTACCATGGAGAATAATTCCGAAATATGTGGGAGTTGAAAAACACCACTATATGTCCAACAGTACAGTATCATAGAGAATAATTCCTAAGTATGTTGGAGTTTAACAATACTACTATATGTCCAACGGCACACTATAATAGAGAATAATTTTTAAATAGGTGGGAGGTTAACAACACTACTGTAGGTCCAGCAGTACACTATCATAGAGAATAATTCTTACATATGTGGGAGTTTAACAACATTACTATAGGTCCAACAGTACACTATCTTAGAGAATAATTCCTAAATATGTTCGAGGGGAACAACACTACTATATGTCCAACATTACACTATCATAAGAATAATTCCTAAATATGTGGGAGTTTAACAACACTACTATATGTACAACAGCACACTATCATACTAAATAATTCCTAAATATGTGCGAGTTTAACAAAACTACTATATGTCCAACAGTACACAATCATAGAGAATATTCGAAAATATGTGGGAGTTTTACAACACTACTAAATCTCCAACAGCACATTATCATACGAAATAGTTCCTAAATACGTGGGAGTTTAACAACACTATTTTATGTCCAATACTACACTATAATAGAGAATGATTCCAAAAATGTGGAAGTTTAAAAACACTACTATATGTCCAACAGTACACTACCATAGTGAATAATTCCTAAATATGTAGGAGTTTAAAAACACTACTAGAGGTCCTACAGTACACTATTTAGAGAATAATTCCTAAATATGTGGGAGTTTAAAACACTGCTGTATGTCCAACCGTTCAGTATCATAGAGAATAATTGCTAAATATGTGGGAGTTTAAAAACACTGCTATATGTCCAACACTATACTAACATAGGGAATAATTCCTAAGTATGTGGGATTTAACAACACTATTATATATCCAACAGTACACTATCATGGGAATAAGTCCTAAATATTGGGAGTTTAACAACACTCCTATATATCCAACAGTACATTATAATAGAAAATAATTAGTAAGTATGTGGGAGTTTAAAAACACTACTATATGTCCAAAGATACACTATCATAGACAATAATTCCTGAATATGTGGAGATTAACAACACCCTTATATGTCCAAGTTACATTATCATAGAGAATAATTCCTAAATATGTAGGATTTTAACAACACTACTATAAGTCCAACAGTACACCCTCATAGAGAATAATTCCTAAGTATGTGGGAGTTTAACAACACTAATATATATCCAACAGTACACTATCATGAGAGTAATCCTAAATATGTGGTAGTTTAACAACACTACTATATGTCCAACAGCACACTAAATAGAGAATAATTCCTAAATATGTGGAAGTATAACAACATTACTATATGTCCAAAAGCACACTATCACAGAGAATAATTCCTACATATGTGGGAGTTTAACAACACTGATATATGTACGACAGTACACTATCAGAGAGAATAAATCATAAATATGTGGGAGTGTAACAACACTACTGTATGTCCAACAGCGCACTATAATAGAGAATAATTCCTAAATATGTGGGAGTTTAAAAACACTACTATTATCCAACAGTACACTACCATAGCGAATGATTCCTAAATATGTGGAAATTTAAAAACACTATCATAGGTCCAACAGTACACTACCATAGAGAATAATTCCTAAATATGTGGGAGGTTAACAACAATACAATATGTCAAACAGTACCATATCATAGAGAATAATTCCTAAATATGTGGGAGTTTAACAACACTACCATAGGTGCAACAGAAATCTATCATAGAGAATAATTCCCAAATATGTGGGAGTTTAACAACACTACTACAGGTTCAAAAGTACATTATCATAGAGAATTACTCCTAAATATGTGGGAGTTAAAAACACTACAGTATGGCCAACAGTACACTATCATAGAAAATAACTCCTAAAATTGTGGGAGTTTAACAAAACTACTATATGTCCAACAGTACACTATCATGGAGAATAGTTCCTAAATATGTGGGAATTTAAAAACACTGCTATATGTCCAACAGTACACTATCATAGAGAATAATTCCTCAATATGTGGGAGTTTAACAACACTACTATATGTCCAAAAGTACACTATCATGACAATATTTCCTAAATATGCGGGAATTTAACAACACTAATATATGTTCAACAGGACACTGTCATAGAGAACAATTACTAAATATGTGAGAGTTTAACAACACTAGTATATGTCCAACAGTACATTATAATAGAGAAGAATTCCAAAACGTGTGGGAGTTTAAAAAACTACTATATGTCCAACAGTACACAATCATAGAGAATAATATCTAAATATATGTGAGTTTAAAAACACTACTACTGTTCCAAAAGTACACTATCATAGACAATAACTCCTAAATATGTGGGAATTTAAAAACACTACAGTATGGCCAACAGTACACTATCATAGAGAATAATTCCTAAATATGTGGGAGTTTAACAACACTACTATATGTCCAAAGTACACTATCATGAGAATAATTCCTAAATATTTGGGAATTTAACAACACTACTATATGTTTAACAGTATACTGTCATAGAGAACAATTACTAAATATGTGAGAGTTTAACAACACTAAAATATGTCCAACAGTACATTATAATAGAGAATATTCCAAAATATGTGGAATTTTAAAAAACTACTATAAGTCCAACTGTACACAATCATAGAGAATAATATCTAAATATGTGGGAGAGTAACAACACTACTATATGACCAACAGCACACTATCATAGAGAATAATTCCTAAATAAGTGGGAGTTTAACAACACTACTATATGTCCAACAGCACACTATCATAGAGAATAATTACTAAATATTTGGGCATTTAACAACACTTCTATACGTACAACAGTACATTATCATAGAGAATAATTAATAAGTATGTGGGAGTTTAACAACACTACTATATGTCCAAAGGTACACTTTCATAGAGAATAACTCCTAAATATGTGGAGATTAACAACACTCTTATATACAACAGTATAATATCATAGAGAATAATTCCTAAATATGTGGGAGTTTAACAACACTTCTATATTTCCAATAGTACACTATCATAGAGAATAATTCCTAAATAGGTGGAAATTAACAACACTCTTATATGTCCAACAGTACACTATCATAGAGAATAATTCCTAAATATGTGGGAATTTAACAACACTACTATATGTCCAACAGCACACTATCATAGAGAATAATTCCTAAATAGGTGGGAGTTTAAAACAATATTATGTCCAACAGGGGACTATCATAGAGAACAATTTCTAGATTTGTGAAAGTTTAAAAATACCACAAAAGTCGAACAGTACACTATCATAGAGAATAATTCCTAAATATGTCGGAGTTTAACACTACTGTATGTTATAGTACACTATCGTAGAGAATAATTACTAAATATGTGCAAGTTTAACAACACACTATCATAGAGAATAATTCTTAAATATGTGGAAGTTTAACAACATTACTAAATGTCCAACAATACACTATTATAGAGAAAAATTCCTAAATATGTGGGAGTTTAGCAACACTAGTATATGTCGAACAGTACACTATCATAGAGAATAATTCCTGAATATGTGGGAGTTAAACAACCCTATATTATGTCTATAATACACTATCATTGAGATTAATTACTAAATATGTGGGAGTTTAACAACACTACTATATGTCCAATAGTACACTACCATAGAGAAAAATTCCTAAGTATGTGGGAATTTAACAACACTACTATATGTTCAACAGCACCTTATCATAAAGAACAATTCTAAAAAATGTGGGAGTTGAAAAACTACTATAGGTCCAACAGTACACTATCACAGAGAATAATTCCTACATATGTGGGAGTTTAACAACACTGATATATGTACAACAGTACACTATCATAGAGAATAAATCATAAATACGTGGGAGTTTAAGAACACTACTGTATGTCCAACAGCACACTATAATAGAGTAATTCCTAAATATGTGGGAGTTTAAAAACACTACTATTATCCAACAGTACACTGCCATAGCGAATGATTCCTAAATATGTGGAAATTTAAAAACATTATCATAGGTCCAACAGTACACTACCATAGAGAATAATTCCTAAATATGTGGGAGTTTAACAACACTACAATATGTCAAACAGTACCCTATCAAAGAGAATAATTCCTAAATATGTGGGAGTTTAACAACACTACCATAGGTGCAACAGAAATCTATCATAGAGAATATTCCCAAATATGTGGGAGTTTAAAAACACTACCATATGTCCAACATTAAATTATCTTAGAGAATAATTCCTAAATATGTAAGAGTTTAAGAACACTACAATATGTCCTATGCAACAATATCATAGAGAAAAATTCCTAAATATGTGGGAGTTTAACAACAACACTACTATAGGTCCAAAAGTACACTATCATAGAGAATAATTCCTAAATATTTGGGAGTTTATTTTTTTAAATTTTTTTAAATTTTTTAAATTTATTTATTTATTTTTCTATATGTACATTTTTGTAGGTACAAATTGATAAAGACAAATGTGCACACATTTCTCATCTGACCCTTTCCCCAATTCCCACCCTGCTCCCTCGCCCTCCCTCCCTCTCAAGTTCAGTTCAGTGAGTGATCTTGATATAATTGTGTAAGTACATCATGTGCCTTAGGATGCTTCCCCCCCCCACCCTACCCCCGTCCATTCCCTTCAGTTAAATCAACGTCTTTGCTTATCGAGGATCTCTCCTTTTCATCTGGAGACCCTCTTATGCCCCATCTTCTCCCTAGCATCCGCATATTAGGGAGAACATATGCTTCTTTACTCTTTGTGACTGGCTAATCTCACTTAACATAATGTTTTCCAATTGCATCCATTTCCCTGCAAAGAACATGATTTTGTTCTTCTTTATGGCTGAGTAAAATTCCATTGTGTGTATATCCCATAGTTTTGTAATCCATTCATCTGTGGATGGACATCTTGGCTGTTTCCATAGTTTGGCTATTGTGAATTGAGCCACTATAAACATAGATACACATGCATCGGTCTGATAGTTTGGTTTCCATTCTTTTGGATATATACCAAGTAGTGGAATTGCTGGGTCATATGGTAGGTTCATTCCCATTCGTCTGAGGATCCTCCAGACTGTTTTCCACAGTGGTTGCACAAGTTTGCAATCCCACCAACAATGTATTAGGGTTCCCACTTCTCCACACCCTCGCCAGCAGGTGTTGTTGAACTCCAGTCAGATTGGCAATTATTTGGGAGTTTAAAAACACTACCATATGTCAACATTACACTATCTTAGAGAATAATTCCTAAATATGTGGGAGGTGAACAACACTACTATATGTCCAGCAGTACACTATCAGAGAGAATAATTCCTAAATATGTGGGAGTATAAAATCACTACTATATGTCCAACAGTACACTATCATATAGAATAATTCCTAAGTATGTGGGATTGTAAAACACTACTCGGTGTCCACAGAACACTATCATAGAGAATAATGCCTAAATATGTGGGAGTTTAAAAACACTATTGTATGTCCAACTATACACTATCATAGAGAATAATTCCTAAATATGTGGCAGTTTAAAAACCCTGCTATATGTCCAACAGTACACTCTCATAAAGAATAATTCCTAAGTATGTGGGAGTTTAACAAAACTACTATAAGTCCAACAGTACAGTATCATAGAAAATAAATCATAAATATGTGGGAGGTGAACAACACTACTATATGTCCAACAGCACACTATCATAGAGAATAATTCCTAAATATGTGGGAGTTTAAAAACACTAATAGAGTTCCAACAGTACACAACCATAGAGAATAATTCCTAAATATGTGGGAGTTTAACAACACTACCATAGGTGCAACAGAAATCTATCATAGGGAATAATTCCCAAACATGTGGGAGTTTAACAACACTACTATAGGTCCAAAAGTACCTTATCATAGAGAATAACTCCTAAATATGTGGGAGTTCAAAAACACTACAATATGTCCAACAGTACACTATCATATAGATTAATTCCTAAATTTGTGGGAGTTTAACAACACTACTATATGTCCAACAGTACAGTATCATAGAGAATAATTCCTGAATATGTGGGAGTTAAACAACCCTATATTATGTCCAATAGTATACTATCATTGAGACTCATTACTAAATATGTGGGAGTTTAACAACACTACTATATGTCCAATAGTACACTACCATAGAGAATAATTCCTAAGTATGTGGGAATTTAACAACACTACTATATGTCCAAAAGTACACTATCATGACAATTATTCCTAAATATGCGGGAATTTAACAAAACTACTATATGTTCAACAGTACACTGTCATAGAGATCAATTATAAATATGTGAGAGTTTACATCACTAATATATGTCCAACAGTACATTATAATAAGAACAATTACAAAACGTGTGGGAGTTTAAAAAACTACTATATGTCCAACAGTACACAATCATAGAGAATAATATCTAAATATGTGCGACTTTAAAGAACACTACTAGTGTTCCAAAAGTACACTATCATAGAAAATAATTCCTAAATATGTGGGAGTTTAAAAACAGTACAATATGTCCAACAGTACACTATCATAGAGAATAATTCCTAAATTTATGGGAGTTTGACAATACTACTATATGTCCAACAGTACATTATCATAGAGAATAATTCCTCAATATGTGGGAGTTTAACAACATTACTATATGTCCAAAAGAACACTATCATGAGAATAATTCCTAAATATGTGGGAATTTAATAACACTACTATATGTTCAACAGTACACTGTCATAGAAAACAATTACTAAATATGTGAGAGTTTAACAACACTAGTATATGTCCAAGAGTACATTATAATAGAGAATATTCCAAAATATGTGGAAGTTTAAAAAACTACTATACGTTCAACAGTACACCATCATAGAGAATAATATCTAAATATGTGGGAGTTAAACAGCACTACTCTATGACCAACAGCACACTATCATAGGATAATTACTAAATATGTGGGAGTTTAACAACACTACTATATGTCCAACAGTACATTATCATAGAATATAATTAATAAGTATGTGTGAGTTTAACAACACTACTATATGTCCAAAAGTACGCTATCCTAGAGAATAATCCCTAAATATGTGTAGATTAACAAAACCCTTATATGTCCAACAGTACACTATCATAGAGAATAATTCCTAAATAAGTGGGAGTTTAACAACACTACTATATGTCCAACAGCACACTATCATAAAGAATAATTCCTAAATATGTGGGAATTTTAAAACACTACCATATGTCCAATATTACACTATCTTAGAGAATAATTCCTAAATATATGGGAGGTGAACAACACTACTATATGTCCAGCAGTACACTATCAGAGAGAATAATTCCTAAATATGTGGGAGTATAAAAACACTACTATATGTCCAACAATACACTATCATATAGAATAATTCCTAAGTATGTGGGATTGTAAAACACTACTCGGTGTCCAATAGAACACTATCATAGAGAATGATGCCTAAATATGTGGGAGTTTAAAAACACTATTATATGTCCAACTATACACTATCATAGAGAATAATTCCTAAATATGTGGGAGTTTAAAAAACCTGCTATATGTCCAACAGTACACTCTCATAAAGAATAATTCCTAAGTCTGTGGGACTTTAACAAATCTACTATAAGTTCAACAGTACAGTATCATAGAAAATAAATCATAAATATTGGGAGTGTAACAACACTAGTATATGTCCAACAGCACACTATAACATAGAATTATTCCTGAGTATGTAGGAGTTTAAAAACACTACTATATGTCCAAACTACACTACCATAGAGAATAATTCCTATATATGAGGGAGTTTAAAAATGCTGCTATATGTCCAACAGTACAGTATCATAGAGAATAATTCCTAAGTATGTTGAAGTTTAACAATACTACTATATGTCCAACAGCACACTATCATAGAGAATAATTCCTAAATATGTGGGAGTTTAACAACACACTATATGTCCAACAGCACACTATCATAGAGAATAATTCCTAAATAGGTGGGAGCTTAACAACACTACCATATGTCCTACATTACACTATCTTAGAGAATCATTCCTAAATATGTCGGAGGTGAACAACACTACTATATGTCAGGCAGTACACTATCAGAGAGAATAATGCCTAAATATGTGGGATTATAAAAACACGACTATATGTCCAACAGTACACTATCATAGAGAATAATGCCTAAATAGGTGGGAGGTTAACAACACTACTCTAGGTCCAGCAGTACAGTATCATAGAGAATAATTCCTAAATGCGGGATTTTAAAATCACTACTATAGGTCCAACAGTACACTATCATAGCGAATAATTCTTATATATGTGGGAGTTTAACAACATTACTATAGGTCCAACAATACACTATCATTAGAGAATAATTCCTAAAAATGTGGGAGTTTAAAAACACTACCATATATCCAACAGTACACCATCTTAGAGAATAATTCCTAAATATGTTCAAGGTGAACAACACTTCTATATGCCCAACATTACACTATCATAAAAATAATTCCGAGATGCAGTTGGAAGCAGAAGAAAGATGAAGCAGAAATTGAGATAAACAGTTTTGAAACAGAAACAAGAACTTATCAAAGAGGACTGTTAAGAGAGATTACAAATATTTGAATAAAACCATACAAGGGATACTACAGAAACATAAAAGCAAGCATGCACAGGAGGAAAAATGCCCTGGTCTAACAAAAATACTTCATAGTAAGAACCTGCAGAAGCTGCCACCCACTACTGCTGACCTTGAGGACGGAGAAGTGGTTCAGCAGCCAAAGAATAAGCTGAGAGTGACCTCTGGCCCACAGGCAGCAAGGAAACAGGCCCTCACTCCCACAGCTAAGGAACTGATGAATGAGCTTGGAAATGTATTCTCTCCGTGAACCTGGCCAGCCCGCACTAATTTTAGCCCCAGGAAACCCAGAGCAGCAAATTCTGACTTCTGACCTACTGAATGAAACCACCCTCCCATGTGTAGTCCAACACCATTATCCTAAATGCTTCCTCTCCCAATAACAACCTGTGGGAAACCCGAGCTTCTAGAAAGAAGTAGCCTGCAGCAAAGTGAAGGAGACTCTCTTGCTGTTGCTTCAGAGGCATGAAGCTCTTGTTCATACTGGCAGCCCATAAATTCCCCCCAACTTCTCAACACAAGGATAGAATATACCTTTTCCATTTCCAAGGACACTACAAATCATCTTCTCATACAAAGTCTTCTGGTATGATAGTAATCATATAATCTATGAAAATTTAGGGGTATGGGAAGGGAAGAACACCAGGCACACATGGCTTTGCTCCAGTCCTGGTATCCAGGAGGAAGGGCGCAGAGAGAGGAGTTTCTCCACCTGCAACAGCCTTTCTCTTTAGTTCCCTCACCTCGACATTGTTTCTTTCTCAAATCTCAAATCTCTTTGTAGTATTCTGTGTAGGAAACTGTGAAGGCTGCCTACAGATTGTGTCATTTTAATGAAAGTGCATTTATTCTGCCCTTTACAACCTTCAGATGCCTTCACAGCAAAAGTTAATTATACATATTTAAAAAAAAAAGCTCAGAATCTGGTGGATTTCAATTCTGAAACCAAATGTATTATGTTCAAAGTTGTGTCTGGATACAAGACAAGTATAACATTAAAATATTAATCCATTTGTGCCATTAAAAAAAAGAATAATTCCTAAATATGTAGGAGTTTAACAACGCTACTATATGTACAACAGGACACAATCACAGAGAATAATTCCTCAATATGTGGGGGTTTAACAACACTACTATATGTCCAAAAGTACACTATCATGAGATTACTTCCTAAATATGTGGGAATTTAACAACACTACTATATGTTCAACAGTAAACTGTCATAGAGAACAATTACTAAATATGTGAGAGTTTAACAACACTACTGTATGTCCAACAGTACACTATAATAGAGAATAATTCCAAAATATGTGGGAGTTTAAAAAGCCACTATACGTCCAACAGTACACAATCATAGAGAATAATATCTAAATATGTGGGAGTTTAACAACACTACTATATGACCAACAGCACATTATCATAGAGAATAATTACTAAACATGTGGGAGTTTAACAACACTACTATATGTCCAACAGCACATTATCATAAAGAATAATTATAAGTATGTGAGAGTTTAACAACACTACTATATGTCCAAGGTACACTATCATAGAGAATAATTCCTAAATATGTGGAGATTAACAATACCCTTATATGTCCAACAGCACACTATCACAGAGAATAATTCCTACATATGTGGGAATTTAACAACACTAATATATATACAACAGCACACTATCATAGAGAAAAAATCATAAATATGTGGGAGTTTAACAACACTACTGTATGTCCAACAGCACACTATAATAGAGAATAATTCCTAAATATGTGGAAGTTTAAAAACACTACTATTATCCAACAGTACACTTCTAAAGCGAATACTTTCTAAATATGTGGAAATTTAAAAACACTATCATTAAGTCCAACAGTACACTACCATAGAGAATAATTCCTAAATATGTGGGAGTTTAAAAACACTACCATATGTCCAATATTACACTATCTTAGAGAATAATTCCTAAATATGTCGGAGTTTAAGAACACTACAATGTGTCCTGTGCGACAATATCATAGAGAATAATTCCTAAATATGTGGGAGTTTAACAACAATACTATAGGTCCAAAGGTACACTATCATAGAGAATAATTCATAAATATGTGGGAGTTTAAGAACACTACCATATGGCCAACATTATACTATCTTAGAGAATAATTCCTAAATATGTGGAAGGTGAACAACACTACTATATATTGAGCAGTACACTATCAGAGAGAATAATTCCTAAGTATGTGGGATTGAAAAACACTACTCGGTGTCCAACAGAACACTAATATAGAGAATAATGCCTAAATACGTGGGAGTTTAAAAACACTACTATATATCCAACTATACACTATCATAGAGAATAATTCCTAAATAAGTGGGAGTTTAAAAACACTGCTATATGTCCAACAGTTCACTATCATAGAGAATAACTCCTAATTATGTTGTAGTTTAACAACACTACTATATGTCCAACAGCACACTATAATAGAGAATAATTCCTAAATATGTGGGAGTTTAACAACACTACTACATGTCCAACAGCACACTATCATAGACAATAATCCTAAATAGGTGAGGTTAGCAAAACTACTATAGGTCAAACAGTACACTATCATAGAGAAAAATTCGTAAATATGTGGGATTTTAAAATCACTACTCTAGGTCCAACAGTACACTATCATAGAGAATACTTCTTAAAATGTGGGAGTTTAACAACATTACTATATATCCAACAGTACACTATCATAGAGAATAATTCCTAAATATGTGGGATTTAAAAACACTACCATATTTCCACAGGTACACTATCATAGAGAATAATTCCTAAATATGTGGGAGGTGAACAACACTACTATATGTCCAACAGTACACTATCATACTAAATAATTCCTAAATATGTGCAAGTTTAACAACACTAGTATATGTCCAACAGTACACAGTCATAGAGAATATTC
>PVLC010043458.1:0-12561 GCA_004027655.1 Graphiurus murinus
TTTTCTGTCTAGAAGGACAAATGTCACCCTCCTTATGCTTTTTCAGATTTCCATTATGAAACTGACCCTCCTCTCCCAAGAAAAAGACCCCCGTGTTTGGCAGTTCCCACTCGCCCCGCACCCCAGCCTGGGCCCCAGCACCTCAACAGACACGGCCTTGTCCACGCTTCTTTTGCCAGGAGTATCCAAGCCTTTGGTGGGGTTGCCCCCCTTGGGGGTGAGAGGGGCTCCCTCGGCCGGCCCACTCAGCTCATGCAGATTCAGCGGAGGACTGGGGGGTGGCATTTCAAAGTCTAAGCCCTTGTTGAAGTCGGTCTCGGCCATCACCTTCTTGGGGGACTGATTCAGGAGGTTGTTGGGGGGTGGCCACACACCCTCATCCACTTGCCTGGGGGTGGAAGAGTTGGGAGCAGCCGTGAGGCCTGGGGGTGGTGGCCCCTTCCGAGGGAACCTGGCAGAGGGAGGGAGGAGAGTTGCAGGGGAGATGGCAGGGTCTGGGGAGGACTGCCTACAGCAGCACTCGAGGGGCCACTCGAGGGTCAGGGTGAAGTACAGAGCTGGTCAGCACATCCGTAACCTTCGGGGGAGTCAGGATAGGATTGAGCTGTTCCTCCTGTGGATCTGGGTCCCGGGGAAATGAGAGGTCAGGGAGAGAATGACCTGCGGATCTGGGCTAGGGTGTCTGTGACCCCGCGACAGCGCTTGAGGAGCCCGTCCAGGCGCTGCGGCTCCTCCTTCAGGAACTTCACTGCCTCCACCTCCACACGCAGCACTACCCGCATCTTGCTCTGCAGGCCTGGGAAGTGAGCTGTGGGGACAGCAGGAGTGAGCTGGGAGGACCCGGTGGGACTCCCACACTGGACCCGGGCCACACCCACGGCGCAGGCTGACCTTTGAGCTCCGTCAGCGTCTCCCCGAGCTGCTTCAGCACCAGCGCCTTCTCCTCCAGCTCAGGGCCTGGCACCAGCCGGTGGTTGTGGGACACATCCCTTTGGATCTTCTCCACTGACTTCTCCAGGTCACTGCAGCCACAGAGAGACCCTCTCAGCCCCTCTGGCCCCAGCCCAGCCCCCTGAAATTGGGCAGCTAGAAAGAAATCAGGCCACGAGTCAGATCAAAATTAAAAGCCATCCACCAGGCCACATGTTCATGTGAAACCAGAAATGCCACATCTTAGAGATTTGGAGATATTCAAAGAGATCCCAAAAAGGGGACCTGGGTCCCCACTGGAAGCGCTGATATTTAGCAACGTCAGCCCAAATCTCCCTCCTTATAACTTACAGCCTCTGATTCCCATTATGTCATGGAAGCAGGAGATAACCTGGTGGCCTTTCAGAGGACTGAAGGCAGCTGTCCCTGAAGGGTCTCCTCTTTGGGGGGACACTGCCATATCCATCTACCTTTTGTCAAGTGATCTAGCCACTCAGTCTCTTTCCTTGAGGCTAAAATCACTTTAGCCGGGCGTGGTGGCGCACGCTTGTAATCCCAGCATTCGGGAGGCTGAGACAGGAGGATCCAGGTTTGCGGCCAGCCTCAGCTACCTAGTGAGGCACTTCTCAACTTAGTGAGATCCGGTTTCAAAATAAAGTAAAAAATAGGGCTGGGGGTATAGCTCGGAGGTAGAATGTCCCTGAGTTCAATCCCCAGTACCGCAAAATAAATAAATAAATAAATAAATAAATAAATAAATAAATAAATAAAACCACTTTTGGTTTTCAGTTGGCTTATACTGAATTCATGTCATTTAAGACCTACATCTTTCTTTTTTTGGTAGTACTGGATTGAACCCAGGGGTATTCTACTTCTGAGCTATATACCCCAACCCTTTTGTTTTGTTTGTTGTATTGTAGTACTGGGGACTCAACCCAGAGACATTCTACCTCTGAGCTACACCCCCAACCCCATTTTATTTTTTGGAAACAGGGTCTCATTAAGTTGCAGAGGGCCTAAGTTGCTGAGGCTGTCCTGGAACCTGCAATCCTCCTGTCTCAACCTCCTAAGTACTGGGATTACAAGCATGTGCCACCACACCTAGGTTTTTTGTTTTGTTTTGTTTTGTTTTTGTGGTACTGGGGATTGAACTCAGGGCATTCTACCTCTGAGCTATACCCCCAGCCCTATTTTTTATTCTTTATTTTGAAACAGGGTCTCACTTAGTTATGGAGGGCCTCACTAGGTAGCTGAGGCTAGCCGCGAACCCGTATCCTCCGGTCTCAGCCTCCCAAATGCTGGGTTTACAAGCATGCACCACCACGCCTGGCTGTTTTGTTTTGTTTTGAAACAGGGTCTTACTAGGTTGCTGAGAATCTTGCTAAGTTGCTGAGGCTGGTCTTGAACCTGTGATTCTCCTGTCTCATCCTCCTAAGTACTGAGATTAGAGGTGTATACCACCATGCCCAGCTAAGACCCACATCTTTTTTCTTAATCATAAAGTAGCATTTATTAGGTAACAAATTGCACATCAGATAGAAATACAGACTGCAATCTAGAACTAAGACCAATGACACATCTTTCTAAAATGTAAATCAGACCAAGACACTATCCCTTGTGTTGAACGCTAAATAGATCCATCATCCTGAGACTAAAATTCAAATTCCCCAATGCAGCCAAGAAGGGTATGAGGGCAGTAGTTGAAAATTTAGCTCCCAAGTTGACAAGATCCAAGCTCCAATCCCAGCTCTGCCTTCCCAGCAGAGATCTTGGGCAAGTTATCTAATATCTCCAGGAATCAATCTTCTCATCCAAGAAATGGGGAAGGCAAGAGTTGTGGGCCATTATGAGGATTAAATGGGCTAATGTGGATGGTTGGTCCTTGGGAGCTGCTCTCGTTTTCCTTCCAGCTACCCCAATCCGGTTTGCGTCTCTTTAGGTTGTTCAGAACTTCTCTGAAGTCCTTGCAGGTAATGCCTTTTCTGGCTCTTGGTAATGTCACATTCTCTGTCTAGAATATTCCATTCACACACACACTAATTTCTACTTGTCTTTGAGTCTCACGGGAAGCCCTCCCCAGTTCCTCCACTCAGAGTCGGGGGTCTGCTTCCTGCCCCCCAAACCCCTGACGTTCCTGTTTTCTGGGTTATACAACCTTCTGCACCACTAGCCCCAGGCAGGTAAGAATTATGTCTTCCATATTTATCTCCAATTCCCAGCACCTGGCACAGTGCCTGGTACAGAGTGATGTTTGGTAAATAACCATGGAATGAATAAACAAGTGAAGGAATGGCTGCAAGGTAGGGCATCTTGATTCTGTACTTGAGTCGCTGACATCCCTGATTCACATGCAGGACTTTACATACATTCCTGTCAAATACCATCTGTTGGATTTCAGCTCAACAATCCAGGCACAAACAACTTTCAAGTCTCAGTTCTACTATCCAACAGATTTGCTCACCCTTAAAGCTCTGAGTCATCAGCAAATCTTATTAGCATGCCTTATACATCTTCATCCAAATAGCCCATCAAAAGATGGACCAGGTTGGAGCCAAGGGCAAAATCTTATGACTCAACACTATTATTTAAAGAGCTATTTTAGTTGAGCATGGTGGCGCACGCTTGTAATCCCAGCATTTGGGAGGCTGAGACTGGAGGATCTGGGTTCATGGCCAGCCTCAGCTACTTAGTGAGGCCCTCTGCAACTTAGTGAGACCCTGTTTCAAAATAAACAATAAAATAGGGCTAGGGGGTATAGCTGAGAGGTAGAATGCCCCTGGGTTCAATCCCCAGTACCACAAAAAAAAAAAGAAAGAAAAAAAAGAAAACGTGGTTGCAGGCTGGGAGGTATCTCAGTGGTACAGTGGTACGGTCCTTTCCTAGGATGCTCAGGGCTCTGGTTCAAGTCCCAGAACCACAAAGAAAACAGATCCACACAGACCCACATTTCCACATTTCAAATGTGGATCCCACAAATCCACATTTGAACCCTCTGGAAGGGTCCAGAGGGGAAGGTTAGAACAACCAGTTCAATAATTTTCAGTGCCTAGTGCAAAATGAGACTTTTGTCCCTAGTTCAAAATTTAAGAATTTCAAGATGGTGACAGCAGGGCATTAAGCCAAGCACAGGGCCCTTCTGAGTGCCGGCATAGTCGCACACTTCCAATGCCAGGCCAGGCAGAGGCAGACTCCGGGAGCCAAGGGGTCTCAATCAGCACAGACTGCCCCACAGGGCAGTGTCCAGACAGAGTTCAAGTGCTTGGCTAGACGGACAAGTGAGTCAGCCAAGCTGATGAAACACAAAACCAGCCTTAACTGTGTAGCAAAATGAAGCAGGAGCAAGTGTGCAGGGACTGCAGCATCATGGGTGGGGGAGGCTGAGGGAGCTGGGCAGGGAGGGCCTTCAAGGCCAGGTCAGAGCCACCCCAGGGCTGGCATACGGCCCAGCCCCTGCCCCACCCAAAAGAGGCAGACATCCCATCCCAGAAGGATGGAGAATCCTTCCAGAAGCAGTTTTTCAGGTAACAGTAGGCAGTCTGAGTAATGGGTTTGATGTGGGGGAGGGGTGGGGCGTCTGTTCTCTGGAGAATAGAGGCCCCCAGGAAGCCAAAGACCAGACACTCATAATGACCAATGTCTAAATCCAGCCTTTCATCTCTTTCACCTCTGCGCTTTTATATTTCCTTTAATGTCTCAGTAAAGTTCCTTTTGAAAATCCAGGCCCAGCTCCTCTGTGCTGAATGGAAAAGACAGGAAAGTCGGGTAAACAGAATTCCCTGGGGGATGGGGGTGGCAGCTGCTGGTCTGCCAGGAGATCTGGCTGGAGCTGTCACTAAGCCGTCACGCCCAGAGTGCTGGCTTGGCTGCTGCTGGCTCATTTCCACATGGGGTGGCCTCTTACTTCATCTCAGCCACAGGGTGTTAGGGGAATCCTTGCCTCGTCCCTTGCTAAAATGCACAGGGACCACCAGGCTGTGTGGGCCCCAGGCTGGTGAGCAACGACCCTTCTGACTTAGTGAGGAAGCTGGGCTCCTGTGAGTCGCTCTCCTGGCTCCTGGGTACCCCTGAGTACAACCCAACCCCTCTCCATATATGACTGCAAAAATCTTGATACTGGACACAGATGAAGACTTTGAGGCACAGAGAGGAGAGCAACTTCCCTGGTCACACAGCCCCTCCGTGCTAGAGTGGACCCCAATCTCTTAGTGCTCTCTTTCACCAAGAGGGGGGCCTTTGCCTCAGACTCAGTAACTGAGGACAAAAAGCTGCAGTGGGGTGCAGTGCTGAACGGACAGCAAAAGGCAGCTTTTCCTTTCAAAGATGCCAGACAATGGAATTGTGGCCAGATAGAAAACATTTGCTAAATTTGGATCAGACACTGTCTTCTGTTAACCCTTCCATGGCTAAGCATTTGGGGCAGGATACTCTATTCCTTCTAGAACATAGAACCGGGTTTCAGCTGCACCAAGAAGGGAGAAGGGTTTTCCTTGGCTATACCTGGCTCCAGAGATCAGGGAATAGGAATAGTGGCCGTGGTGGTGGGCCAACACCAAGCTGGAGCAGGAACAACACCTGGACACTCCACTTGAATGCTCCACCCCAGGGTCAATTTGCATGGGTCATAGGCCAGAAAGAAAGTAGTCAGAGGGCAGAGGGAAATCAGGCGGCAGATCACAGGAAGCCAAACTGGATGAGGAAGCAAGACGACAGCAAAAGCAGGCAGCCAGCCAGAAAAAAGAAATCAGGAATTATGCTAGAGGGTGAAAGGTTTGTGGGTCACGGAGAAATGAGCGCACACGGGAGGATGGTATCAGGCTTCTGAACAGGCCAACGTCACCTGTGATTCCAAAGGAAAGTAGCTGCGCCTCCCAGGACACCAGGCTGCGCCCACCCCTCCCCGGGCCGCGCCCCCCACCCTCCCTCCGCGGCCGGGCCCAGCCTCACTTGAGCTGCTGGGTAATGAGCTCCTCGTCGTTGAGGTAGCGCAGCCGCTCCTCCTCCACCAGGGTGCGCTGTCGCTGCAGCGGGTCCTCCTGCCGCCGCGCCGCCTCGGACACGCGCATGCTCAGCTCCGCCTCCGTGCGCTTCAGCAGCGCGCGCACCGACTCCTGGTTCTGGAGCTGCGGGGCGAGGAAGGATGCGCGGACTGGGGTGGGAGGGAGTCAAGGTGCGCAGAGGGGAGGGGCCGGGACAAGGCGTGCTGGGGGGCAACCTTGGGCGGGACAGGCTCCGCAAAAGACGCAGCTGGTAGACGCGAAGGCGATGGGGGCAGAGGGCTGGGTTCTGAGAACCGAGGCAGGAGGTCAGGATGGGGATCATGTAGAAGACGCAGCCGCCTGGCTGTGGCCGTGAGCAGCAGCAAAAGGGTGGGGCGGTGGGTGGCGGAGGGCAAGGCTAAATTCTGGGGAACTGTAGAGGCAAGAAGAATGGGGTGGGACTATGTGGGTCCAGGGGGTGGTCTTGTGTAGGGCCCTGGCCACAGTGGGGCTTCGAACACTCCTGACTAGGGACAGGCCTGGCCGGAAGGACTCCAGCTCTGGGGTTGATAGTTTTCTCGGCCGAGACAAGAAGACTAAGCTAACTGCCCAACCCAGTTCCAAGCCGGAATGATGGGGGTGGGCCAGATCTTTCCATGGCCCAGATGGCAACTCGCTGCCCCCTCCCCAGCCTGTCTCTGCTTGTTACCCTCGCTTGACGGCCCTCTTGAGAGGGCACAGCGATGCCAGGCTCCTGACAGGTGGAGCCATCTGCCAGGCAAGACAGGCAGACTGTCCGGGCTCAGAAAGGGGGAGCTGGGGAGACTTAGGAAGAGGAGTGCGGTGCTGGAAGGAACTGGAACTGCCCAGAAGGATATGGACAGGTAGGGATGGAAGTGAGCTTTGGGAAGGAAAAGAAGGACTCAGTGAGGGGAACATGGGCCAGGGGCCAACGTTCAGAGGGAGCAGGAGGAAAGAGAAGGGGCGGGAGTAAGGGTTCAAAGAGTGAGGTCCCGGCGAGCAGCTAGGGATTCCGCGGGAGCTCCGTGGGGGAAGGGTGAGGCAGTAGGGGATGGGGCAGGACTTGTGGAAAGTTGGTGAGGTTTGGGGAAAGGGCGGAGATACCTGGAGCTTTCGCAACTGCTGAAGCTGGCCGCGCAGGTCACTGGCACTGTTTTGCAGGCCACGCAGGTGCAGCTGCATCTGCAGCCGGCTGACGGCAGTGGGCTGTCCTGCAGGGGTGCCTCCAGCGGAGGGTGGGGGAGGGCCGGACACCGGGGTGGCCCCGCTGCTCCGACTGCCAGACCCACACGCTGCAGAGGAGGACCCGGAGGATGGGAGAAAGGGAACCGAAAGTGAGGCTGAGATGGGTTGGAGCAAGATTCTTCCCACTCTTGACTCTCTCATGGCCCCAACTCCTTTCCCTAAGTGAAGGACAGCCCTAAGAGTGGGGAAAAGGCATCCGGGCAATGACATCTTGGATTAAGATGACTATGAGTTTACTCATAAGGCCCAGTGATGTAGCTATTGTTTTATCCCTACTTTACAGATTAGTAAACTGAGGCTCAGAGAGGGCCAAGACCTGTGGAAGAGGAGGCGAGGGCCACTCACGTGCTGAGGGGGTGGCTGCGCCATTGGAACCTTCAATCTTCTCACTGTGGCACAGGGAAAAGAAGCTGGTCACCAGGGGCTCCAGGCCGGTCCCAGACCCCCAAAGCTGAGTGGGATCTCAGATGTCATCTCCCCCAGCTCCCTGACCTTAGGATGGAGTCCCAGAGAAGGGAAGGGACTCGCCCAGGGTCACGTGGTGAAACACTGGCAGAGCTCCTGGTCCTCCTGGCCCCTTCTTCCTACCCCAACCCCAGGCTCTGACAGTGGCATTGGGAGAGGGGCCGCACCTGGGGGTCTCGGGCTCTGAGCCTCGCAGTAGGGCGCTCTGCACCAGGCCTGTGAGACTGGCTATCTGCTTCTCCATGGCCTCCATGCGCTCCCTGGGGAGAAAGGTGGGTCTGAGCAACACCTCCTTTGAGCAAGCAGTCCCTCTTACCCAGCACCCCCCCCCCCATATTCTTAAGATTGGTAACCAGGGAAAACACCATTCCTTCCCAGGCTACCAGAACACAAAGGGACCCGGCGCCTAAGGATCAAGCCCACAGCCCCTCAGTGCATCAGTCACCACCCTGCAGGACCCCACCCCGCCCTCCCCATGCTCTGTCTATGCCCCTGTGCCTTCCTCCCTGCCTCCTCTCTGAAGCCATCCCAAAGTCCCAGTAGCCTTGAGGAATTTCTCCTCCCACACCACCTAAGGGAAGTGCAAGGATTTTTTTAGTGTATGTCGCCACTAGACCAAAGCAGGAACTGGGTTTGCCCAACTTGGTATCAAAAGAACCCGGTGCAGTGCCTGGCACACAGACCCAAGAGATCTGTGTGAAGACTGGGATTTCTCACCTATCAGCAGCGCTGCCTGGGGCAGACGTTATCTCCCACCCTGGCTCCCTCCTCCAGCCCTGCACCCACAGGAGGGCACCGAGTGATGGACCAGGGCTCCCCAGCCTGGAGACTAGGTAACCGAATACGTTTCTCTCTCCATCCCTATTTCTTACCAGCACCCCCCTCCCTAGTGGACTTCAGCTGACCCTGTGCTGGACAGCTCTCATGGTTGCAAATTCTGTGTCCCAGCTGGAAAGGCAGTAAAAAGGGCTGGTTTAGCCCTCTGATTTTACAGTTGGGGGGAATAGGCTTAGGGAACAAATGCAAACCCAGGTGTCCAGCGTCTTTTCTGGCACCCTCCCACCCACCCACTTCAGACAAGGGAAACTCCTTGCCCATCTCTCCAGTGCCCTCCCTGCCACATTCAAAATGCTCTGGCCGCCCTCTCGAGATCACTCCAGGTCTACAAAGGACTCTGGGATCTGAACCCGGAAACACCCCTGCCATGTCCCCTGGGTTGCCTCCTCTCGCCACCCACCACCAGGCCTTGCAAGCAAGCGTCAGTCCCTCACCTGGTCTCCGTATCCTTGGGTGGTACTGGGGGCCCGAACCCGACAAGTGAGCGCTCCCCAGGCCCGGGGAAGAGCTCGGGAGGGGGGGCTCCGGCAGTCGAGGAGCCCCCGGTGCTGCGGGTCTTGCCTCCGGGACTCTCAGCAAAGACGGACGAGGAGCCCGAGTCTTTGCGGAAGGACTGGCGCACCGGCGAGCCGCGGCTGGGCGGCCCCGAGTAGGGGCTGTGTGGCGGCGGGGGCCCTCCGGGTGGCGCTGTCACGTCGGCCAGCTTCTGCGGCGACGACGGCGGCAGGCGGAAGCCGTAGCCGTCGCTGTAGAGCGGGCCGCCGCCGCCCGCTGCCTTGTACAGCGAGTCCTCCAGGTCGGACTGCAGCGCCGCGGCCGAGTAGGTGCTGAGCGAGCGCACCGAGCCGCGCTTATACAGGCCGCCGGCGCCCGGGTAGGCGAACGGGTCCCCGGCGGCCGCGGCCAGGCTCAGGCGGCCCTCGTGCAGCAGCCCGTAGGGGTCGGCGTAGAGGCCCTCGCCCTTCACCAGCACCATGCCGCCCGCCTTGCCCGCCAGGTCCTCGTCCGGCTTCACGTCGCGCCGCTCCAGGATGGCGCTGGGGCTCGGGCTGACGCCCTGGGGGGCTGGGGCACCACCCAGCCGCTCGGCCGCATGGTGCACCGGGCTGCCAGCGTACGAGGGCGGGCGCCCACCGGCATAGGAGAGGCGCGAGCGCGACGGCGAGCCCGACGGTAGCCCCGACGGCAGCCCCGACGGCAGCCCCGATGGTAGCCCGGGAGGGGGTGAGCTGGATGCCAGGTGCGGTGCCGGCGACAGGTTGTTTAGGCGCCTCGTGGGTGACGACTCCCGCGATGCGTACACCATCTCTCTCTGCGCAGAAGACAGCCCCGGAATCCCACGGAGCTGGTCACAAAGGGGACCTCTTTCCTCTTGCTTGAAGAGACAGCTTCAACCTCCCCCCAACCTGCGCCCCACACCTAAGAAGTCCCTTCTGTTCTCAGCCTTCTCTCTCTCCTGCTGTATCTTGGGCCCCTTTCCCATCAGGGCTCCCAGCATGGGGGGGAAAGTGGCAGATGGAGAGGCACCCGAGGGGCAACCCTCAGCCCACGCCACAGTTGGGGAGGGGTGGATGAGAGGGAAGAATTAGAATATCCAGAAGCCTGTTAGAGAAAGCAGGAGTGGAGAGACCCAGAGGGAGGGGCAGTGGCAGATGAGGGGAGGGTCTCTTCAATAATGCCACAACTAAGGGAAGCTACCTCTGCTTTGTCCCCATGTTCCTTTCTCCAATGGTCCCAGGGACAAATGCCCACACTCTGCCCACCTGGACCCCACCTGCGCAGCCCCCCCAGTTCCGTGGGCATCCCCAGCCATACCCGGAGGTCCCCGTTGGTGAGGTGTGAGCCAGGGAAAGCTGCGTACAGTGGCTCCTTTCTGTAGATCTTGATAATACTGCGGTCCTGAATATCCCTGGGGGGGGGGGTCAGGGGGCAGAGGGTCACTATGCATCCCCCAGCAGGGCACAACGAGGAGCAGCAGCTACCCCGGCCATAGAGGAAAGAGGTGGCAAGAGGGATTGGGACCCCAACCCCCTCCTGGTGCCTGGGGGTGCCTACCAGCATCACACACATAGCAGCCTCCACCCCCCATCCTCCCCACCCCCACAGCTTTCTCGGCCATTGGAGGCATTTTTAGGTTAACTCCGGCCGTAGGTAGTAAACCAGCAGGGGTGCATGATTTAGAAGGGAGGGGGCGGGGCGGTAGGGCTCTGGGAGGAGGGGGTAGGGCCTACGGGTCGGGTCGGCACCCGGTCCCCCTGCGGCCATGCCCACCGGACGTCCTCCAGCTCGTAGAAGACATTGCGGGCCTCGTCCTTGATGAGGATGGCGGTGTTCGGCGACTTGAGCATGCCCATGGTGAGCTTCTGCGGGAACATGTGCGCGATGAGTGCGTGCAGCGTGTCCAAGCTGCTGACCTCGTGCGTGATGTGCACGCGCCGCGTCTCCTCCCCGAACTGCAGGAACAGCACCCCTGCGAAGGAGACATCGCCCTTGTTGTCACTGCCGGCACCGCCAGGACACCCTCCCGGAGAGCGAGGGGGACCCTCCGGAGCTGTGCCAGTCCCACAGCAGCAGGGTTTGAGGCCCGACGCGGACCCCGAGTGCAGATGCAACCAGGCGCCCCTCATAACGCCCAGACCAGCCCCCCAGGGCTTCCACTGGACCCGGGGCAGGAGCTGGTCGGGAAGAAGCAGAGGGAGTGGGGAAGGGTAGAGAGGCGCTGACAGGAAGATGGAGAGAGTTGGAGAAGGGGAAGAGATGAGAGGGCGGGATGAAAAAAAGGGAGATTGCCCCTGGGGATAGTGGAAGTCGCCTAATAGGGAAAGACCTAAGGCTGGGGGGCCCAAGAGGCGGGGAGGGAGATGGGGTGGGGCAGGGGATGCTGAGGGAGAGGTGGGGACTGGGAGCCAAGGAAGAGGCCCTGAGGGGAGGGGGTTGCTAGGGAGAAGGATTTGAGCTGAGAGGAGGAGCGGTGCTGGGAGAGGAGGGCTGGGGGAGACCGTGGAGGGAGGAGCAGAGGGAGGAGCCTGAGCCCAGGGGAAGGATGGACCAGCTGGGCTGTACCTGGCGAGCGCAGCTTGGTCTGGCTGGCCGAGCGGGAGAGGGGCAGGCTCTGTCGGAAGCGGTTCATCCTGCTAAAGCCCAGGGGCAGCTCGGCCTCCGACATGGTCTCCAGTGACTCAGCCGAGGCGTAGGACAGCTTGGCAGCCTGGTCTGCCAGCCCCGGCTGGGCTCCCTGAGTGTGGCGTGAGCTGCGGGTCTGCAGGGACACGGCCGGGCGAGGGGAACCAAGCGTAAGTCCTCCTTGGCTTGGCCACTGCCTCCATCCAGGCCCAGGGAGCTCCCAGACACACATACACATTCACAGGGATTCCAGACACGCTGTGTGGCCACTGGAAAGTTCCCCCACCTCTCAGGGCCCTGGTCTCCCTGGGACACCCAACAGGTAAGCAATGGGCAAAGGGCTCAGGCACCCTGGGAAGCCAGACAAGAAGCGATCTGAGCGGGAGCCATGGGCACGCCTGCTATTTTAAGCTTCCAAAGAACAACAACACAAATTTGTCACCGAGGTGAGCAGCAGAATCGTTGAGCAAATTGGGGCATTAGTTCCAGACATTAATTAAGCGGCGGGTTTGCAAGCGGCGGATTTATTCTTCATGGAGTTTAGAGGGTTGGGGGTGGGCGGGAAGCAGGGCCCAGGAAGAAGGCAGAGAGAGAGAGAGCAAGGGACCCCAGGATCCCAGTGTTGGGAGGTGTGGGGCCTCGCAGAGCTGCTCACTGAGAATGTCCTTGATTTAGGGCAACAGGGAAAGCTATCCGGAACCCCTCAGAGCCAAGTGGACCCCAGTGTGTACAACCTGCCTAGTACACACTGTGTGCAAAGCTGTGTGTGGTATCCACGAGCACATGACTTGGGTGGCAGGCCTCGGCCCCTCCCTGTGAGGTACCTGCTGCCAGCCAGCCAGCCAGACCCAACTGGACAGCCCCTTCCCTGAAGCTATAGCTGTGGGTGACATGTGGCTGGGGGCAGGGATGTCACAGGGCAGCCTGATTGCCCTCTGGGAGGTGGGGTGTCACACTATGATTT
>PVLC010043459.1:0-12542 GCA_004027655.1 Graphiurus murinus
TTTTTTTTTTTTTTTTTTTTTTTTTTGCAGTACTGGGGATTGACTCAGGGGCATTCTACCTCCGAGCTACACCCCCAGCCCTATTTTTTATTCTTTATTTTGAAACTGAGTCTCACTAAGTTGTGGAGTGCCTCACTAGGTAGTTGAGGCTGGCCGTGAACCCGGATCCTCCGGTCTCAGCCTCCCAAATGCTGGGATTACAAGCGTGTGCTACCACGCCCGGCCCTTTTTATTTTTTATTTTGAAACAGAACCTTGATAAATTGCTGAGGCTGTCCTGGAGCTTGCAATCCTCCTGTCTCAGCCTTTTAAGAACTAGGATTATAGGCATGTGCCATCATACCCAGTTACAATTGGCTCTTAGGTAAATAAAATATGCCCAATCTCACTCATAATATGCAAATTATGATTTAAAACATGCCATTTTTACCTGTCAGATTGGCAGAGAAAACATTTTGAACAACACACGGTACTGTGAGATCCAGGAAACTTCATACATGGCAAGTGAGATTCCAAACTGGTGCACCTCTGCAAAGGTTGATGTGGC
Source organism: Graphiurus murinus (assembly GCA_004027655.1). Taxonomy (NCBI): domain Eukaryota; kingdom Metazoa; phylum Chordata; class Mammalia; order Rodentia; family Gliridae; genus Graphiurus; species Graphiurus murinus. Next base: position 547 of record PVLC010043459.1, read on the forward strand.
AGCATCTCACAAAATTGCAATACATAGTTGCATTTGACTCAGAAAGTTCACTGTTAGAACCAGGCATGGTAGCCGGGTGTGGTGGCGCACGCTTGTAATCCCAGCATTTGGGAGGCCGAGACCGGAGAAACCGGGTTTGAGGCCAGCCTCAGCTACCTAGTGAGGCACTCTGAAACTTACTGAGACCCGGTTTCAAAATAAAGAATAAAATATAGGGCTGGGAGTATAGCTCGGAGGTAGAATGCCCCTGAGTTCAATCCCCAGCACCGCAAAAAAAAAAAAAAAAAAAAAAAAAGAACCAGGCATGGTGTCGCAGCCCTATAATCCCTGAAGAAAGATTACAGGTTCAAGCCGGGCGTGGTGGTGCACACTTGTAATCCCAGCATTCAGGATTCAGGAGGCTGAGACCAGAGGATCCGGGTTCGCAGCCAGCCTCAGCTACCTAGTGAGGCACTCCACAACTTAGTGAGACTCAGTTTCAAAATAAAGAATAAAAAATAGGGCTGGGGGTGTAGCTCAGAGGTAGAATGCCCCTGAGTTCAATCCCCAGCACCGAAAAAAACAAAACAAAACAAAAAAAAAGATGACAGGTTCAAGGCCAGCCTCAGCAATTTAGTGAGACTGTTTCTAAATAAAAAATAATCTCAATACTTGGGAGGCTAAGACAGGAGGATTGCAGGTTCAAGGACAGCCTCAGCAAGTAGTGAGACTCTCATCAAGCTAGCTAGAGACCATGTTTCAAAATAGAAATAAAATAAGGGCTAGGGGTGTAGCTTGGAGTTAGAATATCCTTGGGTTCAATCTCCAGCACCACAATACATACATACACACAATGCATACATACATTCATGCATACATACATTCATGCATACATACATATATACATAGCTGGGTGTGGTGGCACACGCCTATAATCCTAGTACTTGGGAGGCTGAGACAGGAGGATCATGGGTTCAAGGACAGCCTAAGCAAGTACTGAGACTCTCATCACCATAGGGCTGGGGGTGTAGCTCAGAGGTAGAATGCCCCTTGGTTCAATCTCCAATACCACAAAAAAAGAAAAAGAAAAAAAGAAAGTTCACTTTTAGGAATTTATTCTACAGATCTATCCACACGTTGGTGAAGAGATGTTTGGTGTTTATTGAAAAATACTGTCACAATATTTTACAACCCTTTCCATTAAGGGTTGAATCAGTTTCCCCACCCCTCGAATCTGCAGTGGTCCTGCAGCTTGCTTTCCCCTGCAACTGTGGCTGAAGTGATGTTGTCCCAGAGGCTAACCTCAAGAGGTTTGTAGCTTCCACTCCCATTCTCTTGGAATTCTGCCCTTGGCCTGGTTGGTGGTTAGGGCTGGAAGAACACCAAGGAGGCTGTGGGGAAGGCAGAGTGGCGAGCCCACGGCTGCTGGAGCTGGAACCGCCTCGAGAGAAGTTGCTGGTGGCCAGAGAAAGAACAGCTTGTGTGATGGAGTCATGGAATGGTTGGCTAAATGCTGCCTGTGGAGACTCAAAAGATAGAAAATGTAGCTAATGAAGTTTTTAAAACCTGATTAAGGAGATCTCCGAGCACTTAAATGTTGAAAGTGCCATTTGGCTTTGTCTACTGGTGTAGGATAACACACAGGAAAAGAGAGAGGAACAAAAGAAGGGACTATTCAGCTTCACAGCCAAATTTAGAGGATTTATAAAAGTCCAAGGTTTTCTGGCTTGGAAGTATAACTGTCTCTTCTCCCCGGTTTCCCAGCTGGTAAAGATTTCTCAAAGTTAAAGGAATCTGAGGCCGAAACTCAAATGAAGAGTATGTCTGTAAGCACCCTCATTAAACTTCTGGGTGATTTAAGGCAGTGCACACCTCTGGGTATGCTGGAGCACACCTGTAATCCCAGCTACTCCGGAGGCTGAGTGAGGCAGGAGGATCACAAGTTTGAGGCCAGCCTCAGCAACATAGCAAGAACCCATGAAAAGAAAGGAAAAAAGGGAGGGAGGGAGGGAGGGGAGGAGGGAAGGGAGGGGAGGAAAGATTTAAGGGAATGCCTGCTGGACCCTCTCAGCTAGAGTTCTTGAGAATCTGATGGCTATTTTCTCAGAGCAGACTCAAAGTATCACCCAAAAGATCTTGATTATCTCTATATATGTTAAATAAAAATTATAGGAAGCCCGGGCATGGTGGTGCACACTTATAATCCCAGTACTTGGGAGGCTGAGACAGGAGGATCACAGGTTCATGGCCAGCCTCAGCTACTTAGTGAGGCTCTCTGCAACTTAGACCCTGTTTCAAAATAAAGAATAATAATTACTTCTAGCCGGGCATGGTGGCGCACGCTTGTAATCCCAGCATTTGGGAGGCTGAGACCGGAGGATCAGGGTTCTCGGCCAGTCTCAGCTACCTAGTGAGGCACTCCGCAATTTAGTGAGATCCTGTTTCAAAATATAGAATAAAAAATAGGGCTGGGGGTATAGCTCAGAGGTAGAATGGCCCTGAGTTCAATCCCCAGTACCACACACACACAAAAAGAATAATAATTAGGGCTGGGGGCAAAAAAAAAAAATTATAGGAAGCCATTGTGAAATGGAGGTATCTTCTAGGGTTCTTGTCCAGTGGATTTTTTTAAGGCGGTACTGGGGATTGAATCCAGAGGCATTCTACCTTTGAGCTATACCCCATCCCTATTTTTAATTGTTTATTTTGAAATATGGTCTCACTGAGTTTTGGAGGGCCTTACTAAGTAGCTGAGGCTGGCCGTGAACCTGGATCCTCCTGTCTCAGCCTCCCAAGTACTGGGATTACAAGTGTGTGCCACCACACCTGGCTTTGTCCAGTGGATTTTGATGAATAAAGTCTAAGGACTATCAAAAGGTATAGAAATATAAAAGTTTATTTTAAGTCAGGAAAAGATAGAAGACAAAAGCAATTCTACCTCCTAACGGGAGAGGGAGGGGTTCCTGGAAGAGAGTAACCACCGAAGCTCTTGTGAGGTGACCTTTCTGAGGCTCCCCATCTGGGCTTTTATGATTGATCAGAATTGAGATTGGGGGAACCAATGTCTTTTGTACAGTTACAATCCTTAATTTGAATTGATGGGCCCTGATTTCCTGGTGCCCACCATCTCTTGCCTCCCTGCTTACTTCCCCCACCTCACAGAAGATGATGCTGATGACTTTTTTTAACCCTTCCTGTTCCCAGGTCCTCTGCCTTGCCTCAAGTGTTTTGAACTAAGCTTCTGCACGAGGTGCCAACAAGCCAGGCTAAAAATCAAAATGTTATCACCCATGTTAAAGTTCCTTTTCACCAAACCAAAACTACATGGTGATTCTGACTTTCCAAGAAATCAGGAAAAAGAAAAAACAGGCAAATTTCCCAAACAGGCCAGTTTCAGCCAGCATGATTATGAAGTTCTCTCTGTTTTCATCCTTACAAGGTAATTTGAAGTAACCTGGTGTTAACCAATCAGTTATTTTTCCATCATTCTGTCCCTGCCTTACAAGGACAGTAACTCAAATGACTCACCTGCTTTTCATTCTTTTGTTTCTGTTTTCTTTAGCCTTTCTTTGTCTATAAAACCCCAACTTCATTCAATCAGTTCCTTGGAATACTAATTCCATTTTATAGAATATAGTGTTGTCCAATTCAAGAATCAAAAATAAAGCCAATTAGGATCTTTAAACAATGACTATAATGTCCTTTTGATGTAGGATAGAAGAAATAAGTAGGAAGAAAGGAGACAGAAAGAAAGGGAAATAAAATATAACTTTAGTATAAAAAACCTGGAGGTGAAGTGCTTCAGCCTCTACTCTACAAACCAGTTCTCTTTCCTAGGACTAACGCTCTCAAATTCCTGGGAAATATGTAAATCTTCATGTTAACTGAAAGAAACTATAATTGCCCTATGCATTGATAACAAAACAGGTACAATATTTTGAGAAACCTATAATTTAGGACACTCTCCATCTTATCTATCAATCAGCCAATGAGGACCCCAATCAGCCTGAGAACCCTAAGATTCACCAGACCACCAGACCACCAGAAACTGCCTCAGGGACTACCGGACTGAGATCATCCTCACATACCTCCTCGAGCCCACCCTTCATGAAAGTCCCATATAAGAAGAGAGCCCTGAACTCCCCAATGTGCCTTCCTTATCTTGAGGTGGCCCGCATTCTTTCTCTCTCTCTCTCTCTTTTTTTTTTTTTTGGTACTAGGGATTGAACTCAGGGGTGTTCTACCTCCGAGCTATACTCCCAGCCCTATTTTTTATTCTTTATTTTGAAACAGGGTCTCACTAAGTTGCGGAGTACCTCACTAGGTAGCTGAGGCTGGTCTCAAACCTGGATCCTCCAGTCTCAGCCTTCCAAATGCTGGGATTACAAGCGTGCGCCACCACGCCCGGCTCCACATTCTCTCTTGAATGTGTATTCCCTATTTCCCAAATAAACCTCTGTCCATGTCTCTGGCACATGCTGAAATTCTTTTCTGTCACATTAGCCAAGGACCCAACAGATCCTGAGTTCCTGAGCTGAGGACTTACCCCAGCACTTTGAAATGTATATACCCCAGAACTCCACCAAATTCCCCTCTTTTGATGGTATTATGTTAATTGGGCCATCTGTATATCAGAGGTGAGGATATAACCCTGAAACACTTCAGGGGCCTGTCATATCAGGGAACTTACAGGGCTCCTGTTGTCAGGGTCATGGCAGGCCAAAACATCACTCTGAGTTTTGTCTTTTTTCTTTTTTCTGATACTCAGGGCCTTGTGCATCCTAGGCACTTGCTCCCCTGCTGAGCTACCCCTCTCCTCACTCTGAACTTAAGAATAAATGGAGCTGGGCGTGGTGGCACACGCTTGTAATCCCAGCATTCGGGAGGCTGAGACCAGAGGATTCGGGTTCTCAGCCAGCCTCAGCTACCTAGTGAGGCACTCCGCAACTTAGTGAGACTCGGTTTCAAAATAAAGAATAAAAAATAGGGCTGGGGGTGTAGCTCAGAGGTAGAATGCCCCTGAGTTCAATCCCCAGTATTGCAAAAAAAAAAAAAAAAAAAGAATAAATGGTTGTACTTTGCTCCTCCTCCCACTCAGAAGTATGGCATGGCTGGGCCTCCCTGGATTTTGGAGACATCTTGTACCACATTTGGGAATACTGCTTCTGCCCATGCTTGGGTGACTCAGTTTGGGAATTCCAGAACAGGAAGTAACTGTAGCCGATTCTGGCTGCGGTTTCAGTGGTCCTGCATCCTGGGCCACATGAAAGTAATTCCAGGGTGCTAGAGGTGTGTGTTGTAGCTGCGCATATCACAGGGAGCTTCTTGCATGCTTCATTAGGAAAGGCCATGCCTGCAACAGTTAATGTTCAGCAGATCTTAAGAAAGGCATGACAGATGGAGAGTTTGGTGCGTAAATTCGAACTTTGAGCTGAGCACAGTGGTGCAAACCTGTAATCCTAGTATTTGAGAGTTTGAGGCATGAGGATCACAGGTTTGAGGTCAGCCTCAGCAACTTAGTGAAACCGTTTCAAGTAAAAACAAAATAAAAAGGGCTGGGGGGGGGGTAGCTTAGAGGTGGAATGCTCCTGGTTTCAATCCTGGTACCAAAAAAAAAAAAAAAAGGAAGAAACCAAAATAACACAATATAGTGTTTCCCCCCTTTTCCTGACTTTCTTATACAGGCATTTGTGTTTTTCTTTTCTTTTCTTTTTTTTTTTGTACTGGAGATTGACTCCAGGGGTGTTCTACCTCTGAGCTACACCCCCAGACCTATTTTATTTTTTATTTTGAAACAGAGTTTCACTAAGTTGTGGAAGATCTCACTTCATTGCTGAGGCTGGCGGCAAACCCACAGTCTTCCCCTCCCGAGTACTGAGATTGCAGGCCTGCACCACCACACCCATCGACAATTGATATTTCTGATACCAGATTGGGGCAGAATGTCTTTTCCCATACACCAACCAGTTCTGCAGCAGATACCAGTTGGTGTCCTCTAATTCAGTTATCTTTGTAAATTTTTTTTTTAAATTTTATTGATACTGGGGATTGAGCGCAGGGGCATTCTACCTCCAAACTACACTCCTAGCCCTTTTTTAAAATTAAATTTTATTTTTTGAAACAGGGTCTCCCTAAGTTGCTGAGGCTGGCCTCAAACCTGCAATCCTCCTGTCTCAACCTCCCAAGTACTGGGATTACAGGCCTGCACCTCCATGCCCGGCTCTTTAATTCAGTTCTAACACTGTCTACCTGGAGATAGTATCAGATTCCACAGGTTGAGGGTTCAGCTCCACAGTCCTGCCCCGCACTTCAGATGCCATTCACAAGCAGTAGGCTGTCATCTATACTCCTGACCAACCTGCTATAAGTTGGGAGTTCCCGTGATACTCTTCCTTGGGTTTGATTAATTCTCTAGAGTGGCTCCCAGAACTTGGGGAAACGCTACCTGCACTTGCCCTTTTATTATCAAGGATAGGCAGAGGATTCAGATGGAGGGCCAGGTGGAAGAAGTGCACAGAGCAAGGCAGATGGGACGGGGCTTGAAGCTCCTGTGCCCGCCCTCTACGGGGCACCGCCCTCTACGGGGCACCGCCCTCCAGGAACCTTCACTTGTTCAGCTAACCTAAACCTCCCAAACTCCAGATGCTTCAGTAAGTAGACATGATTATTACAGTCTTGGCCACTGGTGAGCCTTCAGCCCCTCTCCTTTTCCAGAGATTCAAGAGTAGGACCGAAAGCCCTAACCCTCCAATCATATGAGCCTAGGTCTTTTCCGTGACCAACTTTCATCCTGAGGCTTCCTAGGCGCCCAGACAGTCATCTCAGCGTAGAAGCACACCCATCACTTGGAGATTCCAAATATTTTAGAAGCTTTATGTCAAGAGAGGGGAGAAGACCAAAAGTATATATATAATATATATATATATATATATATATATATATATATATATTTTTTTTTTTTTTTTTTCGGTACTGGGGATTGAACTCAGAGGCATTCTACCTCCGAGCTATACCCCCAGCCCTATTTTTTATTCTTTATTTTGAAACCGAGTCTCACTAAGTTGCGGAGTGCCTCACTAGGTAGCTGAGGCTGGCCTCGAACCTGGATCCTCTGGTCTCAGCCTCCCGAATGCTGGGATTACAAGCGTGTGCCACCACGCCCGGCTCCAAAAGTATATTTCATAACATCACTTATATTTACTCTCTTGAGAAGCTGCTAGGAAGTAGAGATGAAGCAGGCTTCTGTTCTCACATAGGTATAGGCTGGTGGGTACTAAGAACTTCCATTCCGCAGCTGCTCAGTACTAGGCAGACACTGAACATTTTGAAAACTTTTTTTTTTTTTTGTGCTGGAGATTGAACCTAGAGGCATTCTACCTACAAGTGATAAAGTGATATCCCCATCCTGATTTCATTTCTTATTTGAAACAGAGTCTCACTAAGTTGTGGAGGGCCTCGATAAGTTGTGGAGGCTGGCTTGGAATCTGCAATCCTCCTGTCTCAGCCTACCAAGTACTAGGATTAAAAGCATGCACCACCACGCCCAGCTGAAAAATATTATTTTTTATTTTAATTAAGCCTTACTTTACAAGTGCGGTTATCCTTAGCTCAGAGATGGTAACTTATTTACTACAAATCATGTCATTAGTAAATGAGGAATCTGAGCTTTGACCCAGGGCTCTCTGACCTGCTCTAAATTTAGATAATTTTCAGTAGGTCAGTCATGGCAGTTCTCTCATTGACAGAATATGTTTTCTTTCTTTCTTTTTGAAACAGGGTCTTACTATGTTGCTCAGGTTGGCCTGGAATGTGTGATCTTCCTGCTGCTTCTTCCCTAGTAGCTGGGATTACCAGTGTGTGACACCACACCTGCGTGGCTCATATTCCTCTTTTAAGGCAGAATAAGTCTTTCTTCCTAATTCTACTCTTTCTCCCTCTGCCCTAAGAAAGCAGAAAATATAGTACAGGGACTTGAACTGAAGAGTTACAGAGAAGACTTGGGACTAGAAGCATGGTACAGGATAGTAATGGTGAAGATTACACTACAACTGGGAATCCTTAACAAGACCCTGTAACACACAAGATATATAAGAAATAGGGAGCAATTTCTATCCCAGTGCCTTAAATAGGTAATAAAAATTCCTTGGAGCCAGGCATGGTGGTGCATGCCTGTAATCCCAGTACCTGGGAGGCTGAGACAGGAGGACCCAGGTTCGTGGCCAGCCTCAACTACTTAGTGAGGCCCTCTGCAACCTAGTGAGACCTTGTTTCAAAATAAAGAATAAAATATAGGGCTGGGGGTGTAACTCGGAGGTAGAATGTCCCTGGGTTCAATCCCTAATACCATAAAAAATAAAAATTCCTTGGAAACAAATATTTGAAAGAAGACACAACCAACTGCATATATATGCTGATGAAGGTTGTTAAAGTTAGCAGTGAAAAGAAAATAATAAACAAACTTAAGAAATCTCCTTATGTTTATAAGTCACTTTCAAAAACCAAATGTTGCCAGGCATGGTGGCACATGCTTGTAATCCCAGTACTTGGGAGGCTGAGACAGGAGGATCTGGGTTTCTGGCCAGCCTCAGCTACCTAGTGAGGCACTCCATAACTTAATGAGACCCTGTTTCAAAATAAAGAATAAAAAATAGGTCTGGGGGTAAAGCTCGGAGGCAGAATGCCCCTAATCCCCAGTACCGCAAAAAAAGAAAAAAAATGTTGTCTTTAATGAGTTTGTTTTCCCATAAATCAAAAAAATATGGATTTTTTTTAGCTTGGTTTCCTAGTATGAAAGATAAGAGGAAATGACATTCCATAACTGTTATAGATGTAAACACAGTTTTATTTAATGATGGTCATTAATGGTCTATAACCAGGGCACACCCTTCTAGGTAAACATTTAACTTTGGAGCACTAGTAGAAGATGATCCAACAAGTTCTAAAGCTCTCCTTCTCTTACATGCACATTAGTACCATTAGGTCTTTAGCTTTAAATCCACATAGACATGGTTCGAATAAATTCACATATATTATTTGCAGTATGTGATAATATACATAAGGGCTTTGTAGTTCAAATGTGGTTGTTAGTAATCCCAGCATTCGGGAGGCTGAGACCTGAGGATCCAGGTTCGAGGCCAGCCTCAGCTACCTAGCGAGGCACTCCACAACTTAGTGAGACCCGGTTTCAAAATAAAGAATAAAAAATAGGGCTGGGGGTATAGCTCGGAGGTAGAATGCCCCTGAGTTCAATCCCCAGTATCGCAAAAAAAAAAAAATGTGGTTGTTAGTTTTGCATCTCAAATTAGTTCCTGCCAACCCAGCAACTAAAGAAAATTCCTTTGTGAAAAAAGTTTCCAAGCATGAACTGGTAATTGTTTTAATGGGTTTTCAATGAAGGGTGAAGTGCCAAGCTATGTAGCCTGCAGGCATTCCATATATTTACACTAACTCTTACCAACCTACACAGAAAACATCCAAATGTGTACTCCTTTTTTTTTTTTTTTTTTTTTTTTGATGGTGGTAGTACTGGAGATCGAACCCAGGGACATTTTTACCTCTGAGCTCCACCCCCAGCCTTATTTTACTTTGAAAAAGGGTCTCATTAAGTTGCTCAGGGCCTCACTAAATTGCCAAGACTGGCCATGAACCGATGATCCTCCTGTCTTAGCCTCCCAACTACTGGGATCACAGGCGTGTGCCACCACATCCAGCCACATGTGTACTATTTCAATCTTCCATTGTTTCTCACAGGCTTTGTCTGTTAGCATATCTGTAAGGATTTAAGATGTAAGAGGGAGCTGCTACCTGCCCAAAGCAGAGAAGCACGGTAGACTGAAAGGTTTGCTTAGTCTAGGATTTCCCTTGTGTACCTGAGATCTGCCCCCTCATGGAGAGTGAAGCCTGAGGCTGATCAGCTTTAAGAACGAATAACCTCTCAAGTTAAAGGGGCTATGTCTCACCCATGCTAAAAGACCTGATGTTGGTAGAGACCGCTTTGTTTTCAATGTAAGGTGTAGATCCTCTCTCACCTTGACATTGCTGTTGAATGCTACCATATTCCCAGTATTCATTGTAACACATTCCCGAGATGAACCAGAAATCTCCACCTGCACTCTCCCCAAACATGCATCGAATCCTCCTGTAAGACTTCTATATTCTTGCTGTTTGTGTGTAACTCTTGCTTTAGTTGTTAGAGAATTTAGGTTTTCTTATACACTGAGTATTAATTGAGGGTCAAGCTCATGTGGGGGCTAGGGAAGATCGTCTGCATGTTCATCAGGCTGCTGTCTAGAATTTAGTAAGAAAGCCTGAGTCGATTCTCAAGTGAGACCAAAGCTTTCCTTTTTAGTTTGAGGAAATTTCAATATGGGCATCAATACGAAGAATTCTCGTGGTTGGAAATAAAAGGACGTTTGCCAGACATGGTCTGGAAGCAAAGGAAACCATGTGCGCATAAAGCTGTGCAGGGCTGCCAGGTGTTTAGTGGTGCCAGAAATCTCTGGTTTGAAGTTAGATTCCTTGCATTTTTCTTAGTTAAGTAACCCATTTTCTTTTTTTTTTTTTTTTTTTTTGGCGGTACTGTGGATTGAATTCAGGGGCATTCTACCTCCGACCTATACCCCAGCCCTATTTTTTATTCTTTATTTTGAAACAGGGTCTCACTAAGTTGTGGAATGCCTCACTATGTAACTGAGGCTGGCCGCGAACCCAGATCCTCCAGTCTCAGCCTCCCAAATGCTGGGATTACAAGCGTGCGCCACCACGCCCGGCTTAAGTAACCCATTTTCTTACATCTACAGAAGAGTATATGGCTTTTTAGAAGGAAAAACTAGAAAGTTTCTGTGGGCCCTTTCCAGCTGACTAGGAAGCGCAAGGGACTTAAGTCCCTTGGTAGCAGTTTCAACAACCCTTCTCCTAGCCTAACTCTTGACAAGTATTGATACAACCCTTTTGCAACTCAGTCCAGGCTTCAGTCATCAGTGAGGCAAGGTCTGCCACCTGGTGGTAAGAATTACAATATCACTTTTTTTTTTTTTTTTTTTTTTTTTTTTGCGGTACTGGGAGTTGAACTCAGGGGCATTCTACCTCCGAGCTATACCCTCAGCCCTATTTTTTTATTCTTTATTTTGAAACTGGGTCTCACTAAGTTGCGGAGTGTCTCACTAGGTAGCTGAGGCTGGCCGCGAACCCGGATCCTCCGATCTCAGCCTCCCGAATGCTGGGATTACAAGCCTGCGCCACCATGCCCGGCTACAATATCACTTTCTTTCTTTCTTTTTTTTTTTTTTTTTTTTTTGGCGGTACTGGGAATTGAACTCAGGGGCATTCTACCTCCAAGCTATACCCCCAGCCCCATTTTTTATCTTTATTTTGAAACAGGGTCTCACTAAGTTGCGGAGTGCCTCACTAAGTAGCTGAGGCTGGCCTCGAACTCGGATCCTCCTGTCTCAGACTCCCAAATGCTTGGATTACAAGCGTCCACCACCACTCCAGGCTCCACTTGCTTTCTTATCTAATCTATTTACTCAAGTGGGGTTTTTTTTTGGAAGGGGGGAGGCAGTGCTGGGGAATGAACCCAGAGAAGGTCTACCACTAAGCTACACCCCCATCCCCTTTATATTGTTTATTTTGAGACAGGGTCTTGAGAAATTGGGGAGGCTGGTCTCAAACCTGTGATCCTAGCCGGGTGTGGTGTCGCATGCTTGTAATCCCAGCATTTGGGAGGCTGAGACTGGAGGATCTGGGTTCACAGCCAGCCTCAGCTACCTAGTGAGGCATTCCACAACTTAGTGAGACCCTGTTTCAAAATAAAGAATAAAAGCCGGGCGTGGTGGCGCACGCTTGTAATCCCAGCATTCGGGAGGCTGAGACCGGAGGATCCAGGTTCGCGGCCAGCCTCAGCTACCTAGTGAGGCACTCCGCAACTTAGTGAGACCCGGTTTCAAAATAAAGAATAAAAAATAGGGCTGAGGGTATAGCTCGGAGGTAGAATGCCCCTGAGTTCAATCCCCAGTACC
>PVLC010043460.1:0-12538 GCA_004027655.1 Graphiurus murinus
AAAAATGATGTAAACTTAAGAAAAACAATGTCAACACAAAAGAAAAGACAGTTCCCGCTCCTCCACTGGAGATTATTGAAAATGAAGAGATTGGAGCAGGCTCCCATCCTTTGGAGAATTCATTTGCTTTGCAGAAAGATGATTCCTTATTTGTTCATCTAATGATATTTGCAAACCACCTTCTGTGGATCACTGTAGGTAAGCTGTGTTTGTAAGTTGTATTTTATTCTGAGCAACAGGAAGCCATGGAAAGGTTTCTGGCAGAGGCTGATTGGATCTGATTTTTGTGTGAAGCTCATGCCAGGTGCTGAAGGGATCGTGGATTGAGTGTGTCTTCGCAACTAGATGAGAGGCACCATTCTTATTTGCTGTTTATTCATTTAGACCTGTCTGTGCACATTCAAGTATCAGCTCTGTGGAAGTAGGGACCTTGTCTATTTTTGTCACTGCTGTGGCACTAGTGGTTGGAACAGTGTCTGGTCCAGAGTAGGCCTGCCAGTATATTTTTTCTTTAGTTCATGAGTGATGGAATGAATAAAGTAACAATGAAAGGAAGGAATCAAATCACATGGATGAACATGAATGAAGTGAGAGCTGAGAAAAAAATGAAACAGAGTGCCATGAAAGATGTAAGAAGGGCTTGGGGTAATAAGTGGTGTGGTTTGGAGGTAGAGGTGGTGAGAAGTGGATTCAAGATATCTTTATGACATAAAACCAGTGGGACTCACTGCTAGGTGTAGCAGCTGAAGGTAAGCAGGAGGTATAATAAAGATGACCTCTGTGTCCTCAGCCCTTTAAACTAGACAAATCACTTCAATCCAACATGAGCGAGTGACTGTTTTCCAAGTTGTTTATTAGTTATTGGTGCAGGAAAGCTGTGGAATTGCAAGCATGATGTTCCAAATGGTGAGATTTTCTCACTAAAAATAAGAAAATAAAAGGGGCTATTTTGGTAGTGTCTGTGGGACTCAGCTGGTAGCAGTCTCTCTCTCTCTCTCTCTGATGCTTTCCTTGCCACTTCCTCCCTTCATTGCCCAATGTTTCTATAAGGCTCCCATGGCAGGGTTTCCATGACACCACAGCAGTCAATTTTGTCTGTTCTGTCAAAAAAAATAAAGAATAAAGAAAAAAAATTGGTCAGAAGAAAACAGCTTTTTCCTCCACCTAAAAGAGTGTGTCCACCTCCACTCCATCTACCCCATTTGACAGCACCATTCTAGGTTCACAGATATTTACATCTATCAAATTTCCCACTAGTTGAAATAGCTTTTCTATCATACAGACTTTTGTGGCTTATCTGATTAATATTCATAAAGAACAATTTCAAAGTTAAGTGTTCTTCCACTCTGGACTCTCAAAGTGATTCTCTTGAGATTAGTTGCTAAAGTCAGACACTACTGTTTTACAAATTGCAAATCAAATTCTTTTCATCATATTGTCCTCAAAGATTTGCTGTCATTTTACTGTCCTGATTTCAAAAGCTACAGCAGAGGAGATTTTCTTACATGTTTATGAAGCATATCTCTTCCTTTCCCCTTCAACCTCTTTGTTCGGAATTTGTTGGCTAGCCAGCCCCCTGTGATGGGGTTTATTTGGGATTTTTATTTCTGTGACATGGATGTTTTTGCTGAGCTCACAAAGGGTTCATTTACAAGATTTGGAAAGTCTACACTCTCTAGATTCAAGACATGCCCTTTTGTGGCACAGTGGGCTATTGACTCCCTGCCGTGGTGACTGGTGGGTGCGTGTCACTGTAAACACCGTCAAGTTGTAGAGCTATGATGACTAAATGCATAGCATAGGGACTCAATCACACCAGCACCCTGCTTTGACTATAGTGCATGGGCTTTTCTTGGGTGGGTGTATCTGAAGATGGTGGGCAACTTGTGAGAACAGTTGAAAGGCTGTGGTATCTTCGTAGGCCAAATGTTTCTGCAAGGCAGTAGCCACATCAAACACATCTGAATCATACAAATTCTTTGTGAGTCAAATAACAGGGAGATCATGCCATGGCTTCTCTTATACTGAAGATGTTTGGGGGGCTCTGAAATACCCACAGGAATTGCCATTGCTCTAACTCAATATTCAACCCATCCAGTTTCTATTGGTTTTCCCATTTGTCTCCCTAAGTGTGATGTTCTCCTAGTTCTAAAAGCACAAGAGAAGCCAAACCAGACATTGCACTGGGACAGCCTTAAAAGTCCAGCTGAGAATTTTGTACCTACCTTTCCTATATATTCAGGGTAGTCATACACATTTCAGTGTCTTGGTTTCCTAAAGAGCTCAGTGAAGGAACTCTATGATGAATAGTTCACAAAACTAAATCAATGTTTCATTCTTTAGAAACCTCTTTAGGAGTTGTCCTATCATAGTTATATATAGGACTCTGAACAAGAATATGAGACATTTTTAATAAACCAGTATTTTAAATACTAAACAGTTTCCCCAGTGACTCTTGTCATATGGACATATGTTTTCTTTTCATTTTATGTATAATGTGCATTAGGGATGAGAGAAGGTGGGGAAATCTGATCATGCTTAGAATTTTTCAAAGTCATCCCATTGCATGTATTTCTTGCCATGGATTCCAAAGCCCTGAATATTTGAGGACTTCCTTTTCCTAATTTCAAGTTCAATCAATCACTTGACCCTGTCTCTCTGTCGTCCCACTACCTGTCACTTTTTAAGTCCTTGACACTTTGTCTTCCTCCTTCCCCAAAGCCTTTCTACATATAGTAACCAGTGCTGGAAAGGTCATACCACATATACATGTGCACACTCATACATACCACCAACCACTCCTACCCATCAACCACACACCCCTTTCCACCCAGTTAACCTCCAGGCATCATTCAGATCTCTATTCAACCACCAGTTTTACAGGAAAGCCTACCCTGACCTCCATAGGTTAGACCAGGGTTTTGTCTTACACACTGACATTGAACCTGTTCTTTTCCTTCAAAGCACTTGAATCAGTGGGCAATTATATAATCATTTGGGTAATTCTTTATTAATGGTTGTCTCCACTCTAGATTTTGTAAATTCTCTGAGAACAGAGACTGGGTCTATTTTTGCTTGCCACTGTATCCTCATCCTCACACGCAGATCCTGGCACATAGTTGGCTTACAGTAAACGTTGGCTGAATAGATGAACTGATGCACACTTGAATGAATGCATGACAAAATATGCCAGGGTGTATGTGTCTCTGCACGTCTGTGTGTGTCTTTCGGGGAATGGGAGTGTTACCAATGTAACTTGCAGAGTATATTTTCAGTGTTCTTTAATTCAAGCTGTTTTGAAAAACAGAGAGCAGAAATGACAGTATTCTTCCTATGAATCAATTTCTTTGCTAATTCTGCTTTAAGAAATTCACATTCATTCAGTCACATAAACACGATGAATGATTCATGTGCCTCTGGTTAGCATTCAAGGAAGAAAAATCTATTTATACAGCTTACAAATATCATATAAATACCATGTCTTGTTAACTATGTGACCGTGTTCATTTCAACTTAATCACAGAAGCAGCAATTACTCCTCTCTAACACCATTAACAACTTCCTAATGTGCCAGAGATAAATTGCTCAATAAACAAATGCTTAAATACACTAGCACAGGCAGATTGAGTATTACATTACACACCCTGGTTGTCCCACAGCGCAGCCGTCACCTCCCTTCATTGCCCCCTTCCTGCTGCACCTCCCCGCAGAGAAATAGCCTGTGGAATTTGGGACCACTCCAAATAGATAGGATGAAGAGTACAAATACCTACACTGAAGCTTAGACAGAAATGATATGGGAAGGCCCCGTCACCCATGCTGACTGGTACAATACAGCTGGGAATGCATTTTTGATCGTGGACCAGATAATTCAAATAGTTGCAGAATGGAGAAAGGTTGATAAAAAGCACATGGGGAATGAGAGAGCTTAAAATAGTCAAGACTGCATACCAGGGCCAGATTTTAGTTCTAGCTACTAGTGGTTCATGCCCATCCAAAAGCTGGCTAAGGAAGAAATGGCCAAAGTATAAATCTGCTGGTAAATTTGTATTTAAATATAGAAACTAAGGCTTTTAAGAGTTACCTTATGTTTTGTCTTCCAAGGATGTACTTCTAATGTTGCCTACAATCCTTGGAATTGTAGACAGTGTGTTCTGTGGTTCATGAACAATGTCCTCTCACAGGACATAGTCTCTGAGGACTGCGTTGGTGAGCTCTGCGGCAGTAGGCATCAAAGGTTCATAATACAGTCCCGCATTGTAGCTTCCATTGTCTTTTAAAATCTATCAAACTTAGGATAACTCATTTCTAAAACCTAGTTAATTTCCGTGGATTTCCCATCATAGGAATTATTTTCCTAACTGTATTACTTTGAGCATTTTTAAAACAAAAGCAATATATCCTTCTTGAAGTATATATCATTATCTGCATTTAGATATGCACACATCTGTACAATATATATAGAGAGAGACAGCTACATTGAGTAGTACAGATATTTATAAATTAAGAAGTTAAAGTCTCTCATTTTCTTCTGCTGCTTCATGTCATATCCCACCTCCCAGAAATATCCAGTATTAACACTTTGATATCTTTACTTTTGTTTTTACACAAATAGGATTATATCATTCTGCAACCTATGTTGGTTTTCTTTAAGACATATTTCAAATGTACCATTGGAGGAAGTTGGGTGAAATGTATATGACATTTACTGTACTCTTTTTTTTGCAATGTCTAATGAGTCCATAAATATTTTAAAATAAAATGCTTTTTGGAAGCAATAAAATTTTCACTTAAAAAAATGTATCTTAGAACCATGCATGGTAACGCACGCCTGTAATCCCAGTACTTGGGAGACTGAGACAGGAGGATCACAGGTTTAAAGCCAGCCTTAGCAATTTAGTGAGGCTCTCAGTAACTTAGTGAGACCCTGTTTCCAAATAAAAATAAAATAGGGCTGCCGGGCGTGGTGGCAGACACTTGTAATCCCAGTACTTGGAAGGCTGAGACAGGAGGATCTGGGATCGCAGCCAGCCTCAGCTACTTAGTGAGATTCTCCACAACTTAGTGAGACTCTGTTTCAAAATAAAAGAATAAAAAATAGGACTAGGGGTGTAGCTCAGAGGTAGACTGCCCCTGGGTTCCATCCCCAGCACTACACACACACACACACACACACACACACACACACACACATAAAATGCATTTTAGTCTATAGCACCACTTCAGTACATTAAAGTTACCTCATTCAATTGAACATTTTGTTTTTAGAATATGTGATAATTGTTTTTTTAGAATTTTATTGCTGCAATATAATTATACATCACAGTGAGATTCAAAGTTATGCATCCATATATACACACAACATCTCTTGGGGTGTTTTCCTCCTAACCTCATCCTTCCCCCTGCCCCCCTTCATACATACCAGTAAGGTTGGTAGTGATACCTTCATATATGGATATATTATTATTTGGTCTGTTTCTTTCCTCAAAACTCCCTTTTCCCTTCTCCCTCCCTTCACCCCCTGCCACTACTGTATTTGGTCTCTCTCTTCATTTTTATAAAGTCCCTTTTTTTCTATTTTATCTCTAGCTTCTACATATGAGAGAAAACATGCATCCACTGGCTTTCTGTTAGGTTGACTTCCAGTTTGTTTAATATGACACTAATGACACAATGGGCAGCCTTATACTTTCACCTCCAGTCGAGACTGAAGCTGATCTCACCCACTTCCGTTATTCTTATGTGTCAGACATGTAGCCAAACTTCACAATCTCAGGTAATGGTGTCAGGAAAGTTTTAGTATTAGTTTTAGTATTTACATCTTTATAAGAAACATCTAGGCAGAGCAGACATAAGCAAATGGCAGAAAGATATGTTTCACCTCCTCCAGAGCTGCCTCCATTCCGGGCCATGCCCTCTTCTGCAAGATGCATTTCTTCACCACATCCAAGAGAGTCCTGAGTCTTGCATGGCTGAACAGGCTTCAACCCTGACACAGTTGGACAAATAAAACCATCTGCAAGCTCAACAGAGAAGAGAGAAGGCGATTCCCAGAGCTAGCTGAAAACGCAAGCAAAGAAATAATGAACTTCCAAAGACATTTGCTTGAAACTGCAGTAGCCAGACCTTCTAAATTTGGCAGCTCTTTCTATTTGGCAGCCAGTGACCAGCTTCATCAACATTCAGTCATCCCTCAGATGAAGCCAGGCTTGTTTTGATTGTTAGTACTTGTCATTATAATATATATTCATCCTGACATTTATTAATGTAATAAGTTTAGGAGGCCTTACCATGCACAGGGCACCATGCCAGATACTGTATACAAAGATAAATAAGGCACCTTCTACACCCCCCAAAAAAACTCTGTCTACACCAGCAATTATTAGCCAGTTTTGCAGCCTGGACCCTTTTAAGAATCTGATGAAAACTGAAGAACTAAAAAAATATGAATACACATGTACACCCAAACTTTACCAACAATCTTAGCTATTACCCCAAACTTGGAGACCAAAACTGCACATCCATGGACCTAGGTTTAGACTCCTTGGTCAACTGGAATTTGCCCATAAAATGGGCAAATGGAAGAACTAGAGATCATCCAGGGAAACATCTGGGATATTTAGGAAAACCAGTGAAGAATGCAGTCATAGCTTATGGTACTTCTCACCCTTTCAGGTGCTTTCTCAAGTAAACATCCTCCCTAGTAAACCTACTCCACATATGTCAAATGAGACAACATACACAGAGAGATTGCATGGCTAGCCCAAGGCCACTCAGCTAGGGGCTGGCAGAACTCTGACCAGAATTCAAGTCTATGACATGCACCCAACAGGAATAGAGAACAAATATAAATACAAACTTATTATGCCATTAGCAAGGTTTAAAAGAAACCCTAGTGTCTATCAAATGGAGATGAAAAATTCTAACCAGTCACCGGTTTTCTGTATGTAATTTTTTGGATCTCTCTCTCTCTCTCTCTCTCCCTCTCTCTCTCTCTCTCTCTCTCTCTCTCTCTCTCTCTCTCTCTCTCTCTCTCTCTCTCTCTCTCTTTGTTTATACAATGAGTTCTGCCTATTAAATTACATATTACTTGAAGACAGAGACTTAGAACTGTAGCTGGTTTATTTCCACTTCCTCAATGCTTAGCAAAGGGCCTGGCATAGAGTCAGCACTCATTGTCTCTTAGGTGAATGAAAGTTCATTCCACAAAGAAAGAGATTAGAAAGATTAGCTTCCACTAAATGTGTTCCTCAGTTCATGTTCTGCATCCAAAGATTATCTCTAGGACATGAAAGGTGTCATCGGTTCATTGACATATTAATTACTCTTTGTTTCTCCTGTAATTTTTGCCCACCCCCCATTTTTTACCCATCTGTGATATTTGATAAGTAGAACCAAGCTGAGCTCAGCCTAGTTTAAACATCTAACACTAAGCAGTCTTTCACTCCGCATAATGAAAAAATTTTCCATCTCATATGCCAAAATAGAAGAAACCTTAAGCAATAATTTAATTATTTAAATTAGTTGCAGGGTTTAAATTTTTTTTAGCTGAAAACTTATTGAAAAAAAAAAAAAAGAAACAAGAAAAAAGCCAAACTGTAACTTACTGCCCAACCCAAGCCAAATAACAACTTTGGAAAGCAATGTGGTTGCTAAAGCAATAAATGAATGGTTTAACCCCTCTTGGATTTGGAAATTTTCCCCACTGTTGCCAAGAAGAAGTAAAGGAACAAGTCTGTATTTCATTTAATTGCACTGAACTCCTTGAGGGTATGGTCTATTCCTGGTCCATTTTTGTATTCAAGAAGATTGCTGGGCACATAGTGAATGCTCAGTAAGTTTTTATTAAGTTAAATTGGATTTCTGCAATATATATATATATATATATATATATATATATATATATACATATATATACATATATATATTATATAAATATCCTGTGTAGGAGGATATCCTAAAAGGGAAAGTTATATCTCATATCTCTCATATACAAACTGTAAAAAGCCTAGAGTAATTATTTGTCTGTGACCACAGCTTGTCAGTCGGATTATAGAAATCCCTCCACTAAGGGGCTGAGGATGTAGCTCAGGGGTAGAGCACTTGCCTGGCATGTGCCTACTCTGGTTAAAGCCACCCTATATATGGTACCAATTCTTCATAATACTGCTTCTGAAATATTTTCCAACTATGTAGATAAAATGATTCACTGTGGTATGTAGCTACTGTATACTTTATACTCAAGCCAAGACTAGAGACATTGTTACTTAGCCTTAGCTGATAATTTGAAGGATATCACATGGTCTACCTTCTCAGCCAAGTAGGCTCTGCTCCTCCACGTTGAGCCAAGAATGGGTTCTACACTATAGATCGTTACACTACAAGTTGTTACCCCCACCTGTACATCTTCTTTCTGCCATGCATTTTAGCCTTGGTGGACAATTCAGATCCCAGGCCATAGAGTTGGATTTTACAGAGAAGCAAAGGGAAGGTACAACATGAGGCTAAAATACCAGTTTTATGAAGGCCCGGTATTCTTTCAAGGAAATAGTTGACAAGACCGAGGGCAAAAATAAGCAGGTAATGGGGATTTACAGAGTATAAGAAATTTATAGAGTACAGGAAATGTCACAGTAGCCTGGGAGGATGACCTGCAGTTGGAAGCAACTGAATTTCTCTGAGACAGGACTCAGAGAAATTAAGGGAGCTGGTGAGCAATCTCGAGAAACATCCCAGGATCATACTTCAACAGCTCCTCATTGAGCCCAGGCAACTAGAATTTTCAAAAATGTATGACTTGCTTATAATATGAAGCTCTTGGGTTTCCTACAACTTAGAAGCACCTGTCATTCAGGACCAACAAAGTAGCCTGGGAAAAGGTTCCCTCCTACCTTCTTGTACAGATTACTTTTGTCATAGGAGAGCTAGAGGGAGCAAAACACTTGAGGCCACTGTAACACACAGCTTGTAAAAATTCTACTTTCTCTAAAATCACCTCCCACCATCTGGGGAGTGAATCCTTAGGGGTCTCCAAAAGGAGTCTGGGTCAACTCCACATCCCCTCCACATGCTCTCTTTAGACAACACACTGGCTGGACTGAAATGGGGTCTCTCCTCAGTGGCACCTAATGTAGCATCCCAGCACTTAATAAATATTTAACAATATCAAATGTACTTTTAGGAAACAGCTTGGAAGTGAGTTGCCTCATTTTTAAGCAGCTGCTTGAGAATTGTGCATTTTGCAAAAACTAAATGGACTTGTTAATAAAAATAAACGATTCCATGTGTTTCATGATATTATTTTAGTGTTAGTTTCAAGGCCACATGCCCCAGAAAATAGCTCCCTTAATAAGGGAGAAAGACTCAATTTTTTTCATTAAAATGATGGTGAAATCCATCTGTACATCCAACAAATATTTGAGCACCTCTTATGTGTGCAGTGCTGTTATAAGCAGAGACTGCAGAAGCGAACAAGGCAGACGAGCTTTTGTGGTGATTACATTCTGCAAAGCAAAAGTAAATATGCAAACAAATATGTCATGTACTATAGAGAGAGAAAAAGGAGAAAAGGAATGATGAGGAATACTGTTTTACAAAGAATAAATGACATCTCAGAAGGGGTGACACTCAATATCAGACCAAAATAAAATGAGAGCGTGAGGCATATGAATAAGCAGAGGAGTTCCAGATGGACAGGAAAGGAAGCATGAAGGCCCAAGGCAGAAGCATGTGTGTTAGGTTACAGTCAAGGAACAGCAGCAAGGAAGCCAGCATGTTTGGACGAGTGAAGAGGAAAGTGTGAGAAGATAAGGTTGGAGAGGTAGCAGGAAGTCAGATTTCGCCAGACTTTCAGGCCATCGTGAGAGTTTTGGATCTCATTCTAAATGTGATGGAAAGTTACTGGAAGCTTTTGAGTTAGACACGACCAGTTGAAACTGTGTAAAAGACACCCCTGAACAACATCAAAACAATGCAAGTAAAGCGTTCTGTTTTGCATCCAAAGTGGACTAACTATTTAGAAAACCCTTCCCGGTTTACCACACCTAAAAGCACTAGACAAGCACACCCACAAATACATGCATGTTGAGCTGGAAGAAATGTAAAGGATTTTCTTGGAGGCTAAAAATGTGAGTGATTAAGTATAAGCACGGGAATCATGCTTGCCATGGGGTTATTTGCCAGTTCCTGCTGACTTACAAACTGGATTTTTAAAAGCTCTTTCTTCTGGGAGATAGTGGGAAAATTCTGAAATCTAAGCAGGATAGGACACCAGATCAGGGACTACTCATAAAGTCATGGTACTTACAGTGGATACCTCATTGGTCAAAAAAAAGAAAAGAACTATCCTGCTCAGGGAGACTGTCCAAGCAAACACCTGTTGGATTATGGCCTTAGATGGTATGTTTAAAAAAAGAGAGAGAGTCTCTCTAAGAATTCCTAAGTACAAAACTTCAAATCACACAAATTTGGGATTATAATACATAAAACTTTTGTGGCAGAAAAAGAAAAAGAAGAAAATTTAAAGTGGTGTGACATCAGGAGTTACCCCAGAAGCCTACTTGCTGACACAAATCCTATTATATGTATTTTTTTATATATTATATATAATATATAATACATTATTATACATTATACATTATATATACAATACATTATATATATAATACATTATTATATATAATAAATGAGCTTCAAAATACATGAGTTTCACCATAAAAAAATCAATAAATACAAAAAGACATAAAAACCATGTATTAGTGATGAACAAAACTGCCAACTATAGAATCAGACAAAAGTCTACTCATAATGAGTATCAGCTACAGAACATAAAAATGTTTCAAGAAAGAAAATATGCTCTTGAAATTATAACACAGGAATAAGAAAGTATCAGTATAAAATGATATAGCTACCGGGCGTGGTGGCGCACGCTTGTAATCCCAGCATTCGGGAGGCTGAGACCGGAGGATCCGGGTTCGCGGCCAGCCTCAGCTACCTAGTGAGGAACTCTGCAACTTAGTGAGACTCGGTTTCAAAATAAAGAATAAAAAATAGGGCTGGGGGTATAACTCGGAGGTAGAATGCCCCTGAGTTCAATCCCCAGACCCGCAAAAAAATAAATAAATAAATAAATAAATAAATAAATAAATAAATAAATAAATAAAATAAATAAATAAAATAAAATGATATAGCTGCTTTGGAGAACAGTTTGACAATTTCCCAAAAAGTTAAACATATATTTTCTATATGACACAGGAATTTCACTCGTCATTATCTACCCAAGAGAAATGAAAGCATATATTCGCACAAATGCACAATGTTGATAGTGGTTAGTATAGCCAAAAACTCAGTAACAACCCAAGTGCCCATAAACTGGGAAATGGATAAATCAAATATGGTATATCCATGAAATGAAATATTTCTTCACAATAAAGAGAAATAAACTACTAATATTCACAATAACTTATAAGAAAACATCACACTAACTTCCTTTTGTGTTTGTGTGTATGGCATTGGGGAATGAACTGAGCTACACCCCCAGCCCTTTTTATTTTTATTCTTTATTTTGAAACAGGGTCTCACAGGTAACCATGTTGTAGCCTTGGACCTGTGATTCTTCCTGTCTCAGCTTCCCAAGTACTGGGATTATAGACATGTGCCACCACACCCAGCCATACTAACTTCTTAATCCATTTTTTGTTGCATAACAAAACACTTGAGACTGGGTGATTTACAAAGAATCTGAACTTACTTGGCTCATGGGTTTGGAGATTGCAAAGTCCAGGAGCCTGGCACTGACATCTGCTCAGCTGGTGACATAGCACTATGTCAATATCAAGCAGCAGCTTCAAAACCTGACCATGGCCTTCTTGTTGCATCCTATCAAGGCAGAGAGCATCACATGACAGGAGGGCAGAGCCTGCTAGCTCAGGTCTCTCTTCCTCTTCTTATAAAGTCACTAATGTTATCATGAGGGCCTCACCCTTATAACCTCATCTAACCTAATTATTTCCCAAAGGGCCCACCTTCAAATACCATTAACATGTGAATTTGGGATTAAGTTTCCAACACATGAACTTTCCAGGAACACATTCAAACCATAGCACTCACTAAGAGAATCATGTAACAAAGACTAAATGCCATGTGATTCTATTTATACTAAATTCTGGAAAAGGTGAAACTACCAGAACATAGGAAATAGGAAAAGAGATGAAGGGGGTGCTTCAGACAGTATTCTCACTGCCATCACCCAGTAAGCCTGGCCACACAGATTAGAGGAAGGAAGACTTATTTGCTCACTGTTCTGGAGATTTCAGAATTCAGTCTATATCAGGCCAGGTCTGTGGAGTTTAGAGCATGGCAGCAGGAAGCAGAGAGAGGGAGAGAGTAAAGCTCTGTTTTCACACCACTGAGGCCAGAAAGAAGAGAGCCAACAAGGAGATTCAAAGACCTAAGCATAGTCCCTAAGGCCACACCCACAGGGATCTACCTCCTCCATCCTAGGTTACCACCCAGCAAATCCATTGCAACTCTTTTTTTT
>PVLC010043461.1:0-12568 GCA_004027655.1 Graphiurus murinus
AGAAGGAGGAGGAAGTTCATATTCTATTTTGAGGCAGCAATTAATGAGAGCATTTGGAACTTATTAATTAAAATGAGAAAACAGAGTAGCATCTCTGTGAATTATAGACATTGGAATTCTAAGCAATATAGTGTGAATACAATAATATAAAATTAAGCTAACATAAATACATGTCAGAGAAAATTAAAAGAGGAAAGGAAAATATACCAAAACATAAGCAGTCGTCTTTAGGTGAAGAGATTGAGATGTGACCTTTTATGTGTTTGTCTACATCATGATACTTTAAAGCCAGTGGGAGGCCTCTTAGTAACGCTTCATTTGCTAGTGGACATTTGGGTTGTTTACATAAATTGACCATTGTGATTAATACTGCAGTGACCATGGGAGTGTAGACCTCTTTTTGAGATCTCAATTTCAATTTTTTGGATATATATATATATATATATCTCCAGAGGTGAGATCACTAGTTCAAATGGCAGAGCTATTTTTAATTTTTGAGGCATTTCACCATTATTAATCTTCTTTTTGTAATAGCCAGTCTAATGTGTATGATTTGATATCTTATTGTAACTTTGATTTGTAAATTGGTAAAGAAAATATGATATATACATACATTAAATATTCAGCTCTAAAAAGGAAGAATTCTACCATTTATATCAAATAACATAGATGTACATGGGATATGTTCTGCTCAGTGAAATAAGTCTATCACAGAAGGGCAAATACTGTGTGATTTCACTTGCTTGAGGAATCCAAAATACTCAAAGGTAGAGAAGTATATGATACAATGCGGTGGTCATGAGCATGTGGAGTGGGGGATATGGCAGGCTGTTGTTCAATGAGCATAAAGTTATAGTTACACAAGAATAGATTCCAGAGATTTGCTGTGTGATATAGTGCCTATAGTTAAAAGTATTATATACTTAAAATCTTATTAACAATAGCTGGACATGGTGGTGTATGCCTGTAATCCCAGCAACTTGGGAAACAATGGCAGGAAGATCACCTGTTCGAGGACAGCCTAGGCAATTTAGTAAAACCCTGTCTTAAAATGTAAAAAGGGACAGAGGAATGCTTGTCCAGCATACAGGATGCCTTTGGTTCAAGTCAAGTAACACACACACACACACACACACACACGCACACTATTAAGAACACTTAACATGAAATGTATCTTCCTGCCACAAAAACAAAACAAAAAATCCAAAGAAAGTAAGGGAACACTGAAATGTATCTTCCTGCCACAAAAACAAAACAAAAAATCCAAAGAAAGTAAGGGAACACAAGGAAACTTTGGGAGGTGACATGTTTATTACCATAGTGGTGATGGTCCATGATGTGTACATGAATATATACATATGTCCAGACTCACACAATTGTATGTATTAATTATGTGCAATTTTTATATACTAATTCTACTTGAAGCTGGAGATAAGGAAGAAAGTCACTTTGAGAGCCTCTGGAATATATACTTCTACAACACTTTGACTTTCCTCATGCTTTATATAAAAATTATATGCCATCTCTCTATCAAGGAAAAAATATGAAATATTGGCATCAAAGGAGCAGGCCAGCAAAAGGCCTCACATACAGAATAATAGAACAACATTTGACACTTTGGGCTCTTTTATGTAATTTATATCATTTGATCTTTGGAATAACCTTCTGAGGTAGGCAGTGTGGCAAGACAATTTATTGATGTTCATTCATTCAGTCAGCTAATATTTGTGAAGTCCTTCTATGTGCTATCAGCAAGGATAATAAGATAAATAGGGCAGACTTGTTGGAGGAAACAAACAACAAACCTGTAAATAAGCATGCAAGGTATTTTTAGATATTAGAAGAAATAAAAAGAATGCTAGAAAGATTACTTTAAAAATAGGATTGCCTGGCAATCCTTCCTTAGGAAAGCCCTGAGAAGGACCCCAAAAACTCATCCCAGTCACCTGAGGTTAAGACCCAAAGTGTAAAAAGGAGCCAGGTTACACATTGAGTTGGAGAAGGCACTTTGAGAAAAGACAGTAATAAGTATAAAGTCCCTGAAGCAAGAAGGTTGCTATTGTGGTTTGAAAAATCAAAAGGGACAGGAGAGAGGTAGTTTTCCTCTTCAGATTTCCAAATATGTAGGTCCTTGATACCTCCTTGTCAAGAGAAATATTATAGAAAATTGCTGGAAAAAACAAGACTTTGTTGGTGTTTTATCAAAGCTTTAGCTTACTAGAGAACATGGTAAGGTTGGAAGGCTGGATGGGTAAGAAAGATGGTGGTTAGATGGCTTGATGGAGTGATGGATGGGTGGACAGGTAGAGTTCCCAAAGACTAGGAAGTAAATGAAGGTTAGCAGTTTCAGAGATTGGAGGGCAACTTGTTCTTTGTGTGCACCTTGGGGAGATGACACTACTTCCACTGGGAATAGCTAAATGCTGACCTGAAAAAGCTAAATGCAGGCTGTAGGAAATTCTGGCCACCTCAAAGGTTCTTAGTCATGGCATCAAGAACACCTGGACCACTAAACTGGAAGGGACTACTTGAACTAACAGGCCTTTAAAAGTTACTAGTGTAAACTAATGCCCAGTAGTTCTCCCCAATTCCTCAAGTTTTGGTCACTGGGAAGGACCCCAGGAGCTCAGCCCAGCCCTCTGAGATTGACTAGGGGCAGATGGGAAATAATGACTAAAACTTGACAACCTAGTGGAGCAGGACATGACACAGAAATAAATTAGCCTGCTGGTTCTTTTCTGTTGCTCCACCATTAGATCAACTCTTCTCTGTTTTTCCTGCTCTGTGTTCTGATCACTAATGGCATCTCGTGCCCATTTTCTCTTGGCCTCTGATTTTTACTTGGATTCAGCCAATGAGAGATGCTGGCAGGTAGATACAGAAGGTTGAGAAGAACAGGCATTCAGGTGCTTATTCATTCCAGCTCATGTTCTCTTGGCCATTGTCCTGGCAGTGGTTGCTGTCTTAGGACCCAGGCTCCTGCACCTTGGCCTTTATTTTAATTACTTGGTTCTCTTACCAATCCTGGCAATGTCTCTTCTGCCCCCTGCTCACTGAGGCTTAGAAGTAACAGATTCTTGACTTTGCTAAGACATGTGCAGCTCTCCTTAGTTGGTTTCCTTAACTTTGTCCACACCATGTCAATAGTCCTTCCATTTAATACCTTTTAGATAAATCCCTGGGAGCAGAAAAGGAAGTCAGGTTGATATTTTTTACAAACTCAAGTTTGGGGACTATGGTTCATGTTGCATGTCCCATGATAAGTTACTCTTTCTCACGTTACAGATAAAGGTAAAGTAAGTTCTCCAAGTCATACAAATAAGTGACAGGACCTGGACTCATACTCAGTAATTCAAACTCCATGGCTGATGCGCGTTTAGATGTACAAATCACCAGAGCTAAGAAAACCGTAATTGTCTTCATCCCACTTAGATTAGCAAAGGCTAAAGTTATGGCTAAACAGAAAGGTAGCTTCTTTCTTATTTCAAGAATTATGGCTTCAAGGTCCTTTCTCCTTCTTTCCAAGACTATATGCCCTCAAGATTTCTAAGATAGGAAAGATGGTATTCCAAAAAGAAAATAAGCAAGTCACATAGAGCTGCCGCCCCTAGGAGACTTCCAAATCCTGCAATGTCAAATAACTCCTTGGTTTTCAGCAGGGTGGAGATCATTGTTTATTGCTACTCAACCTCATGGGCACTGGAAGAAGAAATAGACGTTAATCCTATGGATAAAATTCAATGTGGCTTCTCCTGTTCAAATTTCCTTTTCCAATGCTCTTCAGTAATGTGTCACAGACAAGCCTACTGTACCCTTTGGTAGTTGAACTCTTAAAGAAAAAACATGTGCAAAGACAAATTTATCTTTTCCTTTGCAGGCAGAATAATCCCCATAATTTCAGTCTGTACACTCTTAGGCCTGAGAATTATATGCACAGTATTTTTTATTTGTCTTTATATTTATTTATTCACGAATGCATTTTATATGCTTTTACTGGTAAACTGTAGTTTCACATCATAATGTAGATTAGAGTGAGAGTGACACAGATGTACACAGCCCTTGGCGAGCTTGCCTTCCAGCTCCCTCCCCACTTCCCTCTTCCCCATACATATTATGGGATTAGAGATTAGATTGGCATTAGTATTCACATATGTATGTGATGTCAATGGAAGTGTTTCTTTCACTAATGTGCATAGTATTTTTTTGTTTGTTTGTTTTTGTGCATGATATTTTTAAACGTGAAGTAATTGGGCTTTTTGTGTTATCTGTCTGGAAACAATGGTACCTATTTTATCTCTACTGCCCCACACCACACATGGTCCAGTCACTTGGTTTTGAAGATCATGCCCTTTGCAGTCATTTAAATTTGTGGACCTTCATGTAAGCCCACACCAGAGAGAGAATATTTCCTCCATTAGCAAATGGTTATCATTGCTGTGTTAAATAGATTTCGTTTTTATCCTGATATTCTTGGAGCTTGTCTGCAAAAGGCTTCAAATTACTTTTCATTTAAGATTTTATCCAAGCATAACATATAGGCCAAAAAGTAAAAAATGATACATCTACAGCCCAAGTTTTACAAAATGAACACTTCCACTTAAACACTCTCATAGCAAGATGTAAAACTTACCTGAATCTTAGAGGGGACCTTTAAGACCACTCCAGTCATTAAATCCTTCCCCAAGAGAAACAGCTTTCTTATTATCTATTACCATGGATAGGTTTTAACTGGTTTTAGACATTGTATAGATAGAATCATGTAGTATGACTTTTGTGTCTGGTTTCTTTTGCTCAGTATTATATTTTATCTAGTCTTTTGTAGTGTAGCAAATGCATTTTCATTATAGTGTGTATTGCATAGTATTATCAAAAGGTATTCACATTATTATCGATGGACATGTGGGCTGTCTTTCTGCTATGGCATATAATGCTATAAGGAAGGTTTTGACAAGCTTTGTTGCACATGTGTAGGTATTTCTGTTGGGTTTCTTCCTAGGAGTACAATGGCTAGGTCAAAGGTATGCATATGTTTAGTTTTAGTAGATATGTCTAGTCTGCCAAAGAATTTAAATTCCCTTGAATAGTATGTGAAAGTTACAGTTTCTTGACATCTTTGCCAACACTTTTTTCTGTTAGTATTCTTAGTTTTAACCATTCAGATGTGCGTTTAGTTTAGTTTATATTTCCCTGATGACTAATGACGCTCAACACCTTATCCTATATCTTTTGACCATTTTGGTATCCTCTGGTAAAGAGCGTGTTCAGTCCCTTCCTCATTTTTTCTGTGTCATTGTCTATATGTTTCTTCTTGATGTGTAAAAATTATGTTTCTTGGTGTTTTATTAGTTACAAATGTAAGCATCTCCGTATAATTGAGTACTGCCTCTTTATTGATTTCTTTCTTCTTAATGATTTATTTTATGGATACTTTTTAATTGTTTTTCTGTATTTTTATTGGTGCATTGCAATATCACATCATAAAGTAGTTCAGAGCCATAGGGGTACACATGCACACAGCACTTGGTGAGCTTTCTTCCCCTTGACTCCCTCTCCACTTCCTCCTTTTCCCCATGCATGATATTGAGATTGGCATTGGTAATTTCACATACGTATATAACTTCAGTGGAAGTGTTTCCTTCATTATTTCTCCCTCTCCCACTCCACCACCCTCCTCTAGACTGCTCTGTTGCTCCACTGGGGTTTCTACTCCATTATCTAAAGTCTCTCTTGTATCCTGATAACTCCCTAGCTTCTGCATATGAAAGAAAACATATGACCCTTCATTTTTTGTGACTGGCTAATCTCACTTAGCATAATGTTCTCTAGGTCCATTCATTTTCCTGCAAATAATATAATTTTATTCTTTATTGTGGAGTATAATTCCACTGTGTGTATATCCCATACTTTTGTAATCCATTCATCTGTTGATGGATACCTATGTTGGTTCCATAGTTTGGCTAAGGTTAATTGTTCTTCTGTAAACATGGATATGCATATATCACTATAATATTCTATTTCAGTCCCTTTGGGATGATTCCCAGGAGTGGTATAGTTGATTCATATGGTGGATCCATTCCCAGTTTTCTGAGGAATTTCCACACTGATCTCCATAGGGGCTATACTAATTTGCAATCCCACCAAGAGTGTAGAAGAATTCCAAGGGTTCCTATTTCCCCACATCCTCACTAGCATTATTGCTGTTTAGCTTCCTGATGATTGACATTCTAACTGCAGTTAGATGGAAACTCAGTTTTGATTTGCATCTCCCTGATTGCTAATGATGTTGAACATTTTTTCATATGTTTTATTGGCCATTTGTATTCTTGTTTTGTGAAGTGTCTTTAGTTTAATTGCTCATTTCTTGATTTTTTTTGTTGTTGTTTTATTGTTAAGTCTTTTAAGTTGTTGGAATATTGTGAATACTAGTCCTCTATTGGAGGAGTAGCTGGCAAAGATCTCTCATTCTATAGTATATCTTTTTAGCTTAATGCCATCTACTTATTAATTCTTATTTTAATTTCCTGAGCTTTGCGAATCTTATTGAGGAATTTTCTACAGTGGCTATATGTTGCAGTGTTGGTCCTATACTCTCCTCTAGTAATTTCAAAATCTCTTGTCTAATTTCCAGTTCTTTGATCCATCTTGAGTTTATTCATGCAGGGTGAGATGGTTTAATTCCATTTTTCTGCAAATGGATAACTAGTTTGCCAAAAAACCATTTGTTGAAAAGGCTATCTTTTCTCCAATGTATGCTTTTGGTACCTTTGTCAAAAATCAATTGGCTATAAGTATGTGGATTTGTTTCTTTATCTTCTAGTCTGTTCTATTGGTCTATATGTCGGTTTTTGTGCCAATACCATGCTGTTTTCATTATTGTAGCTGTGTAATATAATTTGAAGTTGGGTATTTTAAGAATATCCTGCATGGTTCTTATTGCTGAGAATTGCTTTGGTGATTTTGGGTCTTTTGTTTTCCCATATGAAAGTTAGCACTGATTTTTCTAGCTCTTTGAGGAATGGCATCGGTATTTTAGTAGGGATTGTTTTACATCTGTACATCACTTTTGGTAAAATGGCCATTTTGATAGTATTCATTCTGCCTGTTCAAGAGCACGAGAGGTATTTTTATCTTCTTTGATTTATTTCTTTAGTGTTTTATAATTTTCATTGTAGAGATCTTTTATCTCCTTGGTTAGATTAATTTATAGCTATTTTGTTTTTGAGATTATTGTGAATGAAATTATTTTCTAGGTTTCTTTTTCAGTGGATTCATAGTTGGTAAATAGAAAAGCTACTAATTTCTGTAGATTGATTTTGTATCTCACTACTTTGCCAAATTTGTTAATCAGCTCTAGAAATCTTTTGAGTTTTTTGGGTCTTCTAAGTATAGAATAATGTCATCTGAAAATAGAGATATTTTTAGTTCTTTTCCTATTTGTATTCTTTGATTTCCTTCTTTTGAGTACTATATTGAAAATGAATGGATATAGTGGACGTCCTTGTCTTGTTTCTGGTTTTAAAGGGAATTCTTATGGATTTTTCCCATTCATTGTGATTGTTGACTTTGGGTTTATTGTATATTGCCTTTATTATGTTAAGGTAAATTGCTTCTATTCTGATTTTCTGAAGTTTTTAACATGAACGGCTGTTGGATTTTGTCAAATGCTTTTTGCCTACAAAAACTACATGACCATCTATTAAGATGATCGTGTGATTTTTGATCTTAGTTCTATTTATGTGGTGAATGATATATATTTGTTTGCATATGTTGAACCAGTCTTGCATTCCTGGAATGATACCAACTTGGTCATGCTGTACAATTTTCTTGATATGGTTTTGAATATGTATCATTAGTATTTTGTTTAGAATTTTTGCATCTATGTTTATCAAGGATATTGGTCTGTAATTTTCTTGAGGTATCATTTTTCTTTTTCGATGTTATACCATTTCTCTGGTGTATATCAGACTACAGGTGACTACTTATACTTGTAAAACTCCTAATAATTAAACATAAACAACCAATTTTGTTGCAGACCTAGAAAGAAAGATCATGACCAGAACTGCTATGGCAAAAATCTGACTGGTTTCCAGTAGAGTGGACATTGATGTTTATAACCACCCAGTCTCATGGGCACTAGGATGAGCAGTGAACTGTGGTCCTGTGGATAGCATTCAAACTGCTGCAGTTCAAGTTTTTTTTTCCTTTTTTTTTCCCCTTCAGTACCCATTAGTGATGTGATATGGACAAGACTTACTAATTGACCTATTAAATAAAAGGCATGTGATAAGGCAATTTTTTTTTTTGTTGTTGTTTTTGATTGCAGATCGAATGGTCCCAGTGATCCTAACCTGGAAACCCACTGGCCTGAAAGTTATGCAATACAGATGGTCTCATGAGACCTGTGAGGTCTGTACTAATGCCTGATAGATCCTAATTGAGTTGAAGAGTAGGAAAATCACTAAGTCTTGGAGAATTGGTATGAGAAAAAAACCTCACACATTTAGTGTCAGAAGTGGTATTAGAAGTAAAATCAGATCTTAGTAATGTAAGGTGTTTTTTAATATAGTCTTTGTCTTTAGAAATACAAACTAAAATATTTACAGATGAAGTTATATGACATTATGGATTTGCTTTAAAATAATCCACATTATAGCAATACTATACACAGTTGATAATTATTGAAGTTGATGATGGGTAGATGAGTATTTTCAATACTATTCTAGTGTTCTAAATTTAAAGTTAATAAATGAGCGGGAAAAAGGAAATTGTAGGTATTTGGTCTAGGCAAATCTTTTAAGAAGTTTTGCTGTAAAAGGAAGAGTAGAATAAGATATTATCTGGAGGGAGTTAGAAGATTAAGAAAGAAATTTGTTTTTAATGTTGTTTACCATGTTAAAGTATTTTAGTAAGGTATATTGTATACCTTTTTTATATGGCAGTTTTAGGAAGCTAATATGAAGGTAGTGAAAAGTGGCTACACATATTGAAGAAAAACACATATATGGAATATATTAACATATATTATATATTCAATTTAATTTATAATTTTATATATTGATTAATGTACTTTTATAGAAAATTATAAGCATACTTTGAAGAATACAGAAAAGGATCTGAATAAATAGTCATACTTTAAGAGGCCCTATTTCATAAACAGCCCCCCTAATTTAATTTATACAGTTTCAAAATAAATCATAACATCAGAAGCTTTCCTGTATGCCAACCATAAATCCACTGAAAAAGAAATTCAGAAAACAATTCCACTTACAATAGCACCCCCAAAAATAAAATACTTAGGGGTAAATCTAACCAAAGAGGTAAAAGACCTCTATAAGGAAAACAATAAAAAGTTGAAAAAAGAAATTGATGAAGACCTTAGAAGATGGAAAGATCTTCCATGCTCTTTGGATAGGCAGAATAAATATCATCAAAATGGCCATTCTCTGAAAAATGATCTACAGATTCAATGCAATATCCATGAAATTACCAAGGTCACTCCTCAAAGACAGAAAAATCAGTCTTTAAATTCATTTGGAACAACAAAAGTCCAGGATAGACAAAGTATTTCTTAGTGATAAGAACCATGCAGGAGGTATCACAATACCTGACTTCTACTACAAAGCCACAGTAATAAAAACAGCATGGTATTAGCACAAAAACAGACACATAGACCAATGGAACAGAGTAGAAGACTCAGAAACAGACCCACGTGCTTACAGTCAATTGATTTTTGACAAAGGTGCCAAAAATATACACTGGAAAAAAAGATAGCCTCTTTAACAAATGGTGTTGGCAAAACTGGTTAACCATGTGCAGGAAAATGAAAATAAATCCCACTTTCTCACCCTGCACAAGAGTCAACTCAAGGTGGATCAAAGACCTGGAAGTTAGCCCAGAGACCTTGCAGCTACTTGAAGAGGGTATAGGCCCAACACTTCAACATATAGGCACAGGTAAAAACTTTCTCAACAAGACCCCAAAAGCATAAGCAACTCAAAGGAAGATCAATACATGGGATTGCATTAAACTGAAGAGCTTCTGTGCAGCAAAGGAGACTATCAAGAACCTCAACAGAGAACCCACAGAGTGGGAAAAAATTTTTGCCATCTACTCTTCTGATAGAGGACTAATATTTAGGATATACAGAGAACTCAAACTCACAGCTAAGAAAACAAATAACCCAATAAAAAATGGGCAAAGGATCTAAATAGACACTTCACAAAAGAAGAAATACAAATGGCCAATAAATGTATGAAGAAATGTTCTACATCATTAGCAATTAGAGAGATGCAAATCAAAACTACCTTGAGATTTCACCTAATTCCAATCAGAATGGCAATCATCAAAAACATGAATAACAACAACTGCTGGCAGGGGTGTGGAGAACTGGAAACCCTAATACATTGTTGGTGGGATTGTAAATTAGTGCAACCACTTTGGAAAACAGTATGGAGGATCTTCAGACAAATGGGAATAAACCTATCATATGATCCAGCGATACCACTTCTGGGTATCTACCCAAAATAATGGAAACCAAACTACCAGACTGACACATGTGTATCTATGTTTATAGCTGCACAATTCACAATTGCCAAACTATGGAAACAGCCAAGATGTCCATCAACAGATGAATGGATTACAAAACTATGGGATATGTACACAATGGAATATTACTCAGCCATAAAGAAGAACAAAATCATGTTATTTGCAGGGAAATGCAACTGGAAAACATTATGTTGAGATTAGTCAATCACAAAGAGTAAAAAAGCATATGTTCTCCCTAATATGCGGATGCTAGGGAGAAGATGGGGCATAAGAGGTCTCCAGATGGAAAAGGAGAAACCCTAGATGACCAAAGAAGTTGATTTAACTGAGGGGGATGGACAAGGGGGAGGGGGTCACCCTAATGCACTTGGTGTACTTTCACAAATATATCAAAGTCAATCACTAAAATGAACTTGAGAAGGAGGGAGGGTGAGGGAGTAGGGTGGGAATTGGGGAAGGGGTTAAATGTTAAATGTTTGCATATATGCCTTTATCAGCTTGTACCTAACAAATATGTATGATTACAATGCACCAACTATTATAAAAAATAAAAAAATAAAAATAAAATAAAATTCTTAAATTTATATGAAAATGTAGAGTCCCAAAAGCACCATTTCACTCCCCTTCCAGAGGAAGATAGTCTCTGTTCTCTGTCATGTGGGCTAAAGAGAAGAGTGACTAAAGTAATATTCTTCCAACTCCCATAAGTGAAAAATTTCTTATTTTTGTGCTTTGCCCAGGTGCTTTCGTGTATTACCTGGATTGCTTGGCTCTTGCAAAGGTATTTTTGCATGGGGATGGTTGTTCCCATTGAGGCTTCAGTGAGGGAATAAACACTGAAAACTCCTGTGCTGTCCTCATACAGATATCACTTCTCTCAATCTGAGTTATTTTAATTAACTATTAAGAGTAATAAAATAAAATTTCCTCCTTGGAGGGGCAATAATGGTAAAGAGGCTAAAAAAAGAAAATACTGGAGAATGTAATCTGATTGAAGAGTGTTTAATCTTTTCTGAAAAGGTGGTAGAAAAATTTTTTTAATTTAATTTTATTTTTTTTAATTTTTTATTGTAGTAATTCGTGCAATATAGCATACATCTTTGTTAAGTACAAATTGTTAACAACATATTTGCACACAATTCTCATTTGACCCCTTCCCTGATTCCCTCCCCCTCCCTCCCCCTAAGGTGATAGAAAATTTTATGCTAGTTTACCTGTAGACAGTGATTCTGCATTACAAAAAAGTTCTCAATATGAAAAAGGGGAGGGATTTTTCAGGATTACAATATTATTTAAAGATACTATTATTAAATTTAACTGCATTTGTTTTAGATACATCATACTTCATGAAAGCTATTAGGACCCATGTTTGCCATACTGGATAACCTCTCCCACCCATCCTCCCATCCTTACCCTCATCTAAGTTTCCCACAGCATTCTCAAATCCTCAGCAGTATAGAACCATCTCCTCCTCCTCTCACTACCCACTCCTCTTACCATATATACTTTACACACACCCACTCAAACACAAAGGTGGAGGATAGAATGGAGGCTGAAAATACAAAAATGACAGGGCTTCTTTGTGAATGGGCTGGGGGAAAAGATGTACTGTACATGCCAGAGGATTTTACCCAGTTCTTGATGGATGGGAGGGACAATGGAGGGAGGAACTTTAAAGGATTTATGAGGGCCAGGATTAGGGGAGCGTGTGAGAATGCCTTCACTAAGCTGGCTTGAGGTAAAAGAAACATGTGGAACACTTCAATGAGACATTAACTAATGCTTCTGCACAGGTGCAACTGAATGGAGCTAACACCTTATATTGGATCCTCCTCATGTTGTCCAGGATGTCTGGGATAAATAAATAGAGGTGGCGCAGACAAGGAGGCCAGGCAGGGGAGGGAAACCATTTCTACATTCCTCCCTCACTCCAAGTGTATCTGGACTCCATGCCCAGGATTTGTGTTCCTGTTTCTACCTACCTTGTTAGCCACAAGCTTTCCCAGTGATGAACTACAGTCCA
>PVLC010043462.1:0-12599 GCA_004027655.1 Graphiurus murinus
ACCCTGTTTCAAAATAAAAATAAATAAAAAGGGGTTGAGGGTGTAGCTCAGAGGTAAAATGCTCCTGCGTTCAATCCTCAAATTTGAGCCAGGAGTGGTGGTGCACTCTTGTAATCCCAGTAGTTGGTAGGCTGAGACAGGAGGATTGTAGATTCAAGGATAGCCTCAGCAAGTTGTAAGACTCCCATCAAAGCTAGCGGGACCCTGTTTCCAAATGAGAAAGTCAGGCTGGGGGTGTAGTTCAGAGGTAGAATGTGCCTGGATCCAATCTCCACTACCAAAAAATAAACAAACAAATAAATTTTAAGTATCGCCGGGCATGGTGGCACATGTCTATATCCCAGTACTTGAGAGGCTGAGATAGGAGGATCACAGGTTCCAGGACAGCCTCAGCAGTGAGACTCTCATCAACCTAGTGAAACCCTATCAACTTGGGACCCTGTTTCAAAATAAAAAATAAAAAAATAGGTCTGTGGATGTAGCTCAGAGGGGGAATGCCCCTGGGTTCAATTCTTAGTACTGTAAAAAAAAAAAAAAAAAAAAACAAGATATGCTTTCTGCTGAATGCCTATTGCTTTCACACCACTGTAAAGTCAAAAAATAAATCAAACTATCGTGTCAGGAGCTATCTGTACTTGAGAAGTTTAAAAAGTTTACTCTCCTCAGGAACCAGGGACAAGTGCCAATCAAATGAAGGAAACCAAATTCTTTATTAAACACCAAGAGGGAGGACATTTCTGGACAGAGAAAGTGAAAGCTTCAGGGGGCCATAGGCAGGAGATGGCAGCAGCCTCCCACATACTCACACACCCATCCTTCCAGGGACCTGGCCTGCCTCACCCTCCGTCACTCTCCTGCGCACTCCCCATTCAACCGCTGGCCGGCACCGTCTCAGATCACACAAGCAGAAGGCCCTGTGCACAGCCACACACATCCCCTGCTCCAGTCCTTCTCAGTGTACTGCCAGGAGGGGGCAAAATGGAGCAGGGGGTTAAAGGTAAGGAGATCAGAGCAGGCTTCATGGAGTCTGTGAGGAAACTGAGTTCCCATCAACATGCAGGTCCAGAATGAACCTGATGCTAACATGTGCCAAATGCCTGTGCCCTTGCAGTGACTGTGTCCCCACGAGACAAGCATGTACCTGTGCATTGTGTGTGCTTGAGCGCTGTGGGCATGGCTGTGTCCTGTGTGCAACCTGTGACGTAGATGTGCCTGTGTCCTGGGGGTCTCTATGTGTCAGTGCCTGGATGAGTCCTAGAAGCTCTGGCTACTTCTGTCTCTATAGGTTCTGTCTCCTCCAGCCTGGGTTTCCCAAAGGAAAAAGAGGACAGTGCATTTGGCTGGAGGAGAGAGCAACACTAAAGCTGTCATTGGATATAGACATCAATTCTTCCCCCCCCCACCATCCCCTGCTTCTGTGTGTGTGTGTGTGTGTGTGTGTGTGTGGTGCTGGGGATGGAACCCAGGGGCATTCTACTTCCAAGCTTATTTTATTCTTTTATTTTGAAACAGGGTCTAAGGTATGGAGGGCTTCTCTAAGCAGCTGAGGCTGTCTTGGAACCTGTGATTCTCCTGTCTCAGTCTCCCAAGTACTAGGATTACAAGCGTGCACCACCACACCCAGTTTCCCCACCCACCTACCCAGGGATGTTTTAACTTCCAAGTGAAACCCCCAGTCCTTTTTACTTTATTTTGAAACGGGGTCTCACTAAGTTGCTGAGATTGTCCTCAAATCTGTGATCCTCCTGTCTCAGCCTCCCAAGTACTGGGATTATAGGCATGCACCACTACACCTGGCTGATGTTCTGAATTCCAGTCAGGGCTGTGGTCTCCCCACCTTGAGGTCCCTTAAGTCCTAATACTAAATCTCACCCCCCAGCTCTGAGTGATGTCAACAACTCTGAGGACTCTGCTTCTTAGTAAACCAACACCCAATTACAGGGCATCTCTTTGGTGCCTTTTACTACCTCCTCTACAAGGATGGCTGTGGGTGCTTTGTCCTGGGGGTGGGGGGTGGACAGTGTCCAGGCCCTTTCTTTCCCAACCACACCCTCCAGCACCCCAGCCTCCACATACCTACCATCTTATTTTCCTTCTTGCCCAGTCCCTTCCACAAGGAAGCCATTCAAACAGGTCCCCAGACATGGTCCCCAGTCTCTGCCTCTCACACTACAGCCTTCCAGGAAGCTAAGTTTCAGGCCTCCATTCTCTCAGACTTCTGACTCCAGGTTCACCACACTGAGGGGACGCCAGCTCTGCGCACCCCCAGACCAGCCCTGGGTGGACCGCATCATCCGCAGACTGAAGAAGTCCTCTGCCAAGGTAAGCCTGGCCCTCCAAACCTCCAACAGAGGCTCAAGATCCCATCCAGCCCAGCACCCGGCCTCTCCTCCCCAGAGCAAGCGCCACAGCAGGTAGACCATGACAGCGCCAGAGGGAGGCCTGTGCTGAGCGAAGGGATGGGAGCCATCCGGCCTGGGGAACCAAGGACCAGAAGGGAAGACCGGGGCTCCAGCTCTCTGCACCAGACCTGACCCAGCCAGAGCAGGGCCTGGAGTGTGAGTGTGAGTGTGAGTGTGAGTGAGAGGTGAACGTGGCATCACATCCAGACTGCAGTGCTTCCAGTAAAGCCTCCTGGCGCCCACAGATCTGTCTGCTGTCTGTATGTGACTAAGGCTGACAGAGGGTGGGATAGGAGAGAAGGTAGGGGGATCCATGCTTCCCACAGCAGCCTGAAGAGATTTTCATCTCACTCATTTCTGGTCACTCTCTCCCTACAGTCAGTCTAGCCACAAGGCTTTCTGGCCCTCCCAGACCAACTAGGGGTGAATATTGGGGCCTTGGCTGGGATGTCAGAGGTCTGGGGCAGCTATTTCCAACCCCCTACAGTGGGTGAATTGCTCTTTGTGTGTGTGTGTATGTGGTACTAGGGAATGAACCCAGAGGCATTCTACATCTGAGCTACATCCCCAGCCCTATTTTATTTTTATTTTGAAACAGGGTTTCACATCATTGATGAGAGTTTCACTACTTGCTGAGGCTGTCTTTGAACCTGCAATCTTCCTGTCTCAGCCTTCCAAGTACTGAGATTACAGGTGTGTGCCCTCAACTGGCTTCAATTGTTCTTTATTGGCTCTGGTATAGCACCCTTTAACTCCCCAGTCAGCCTGCTCCATTTATTGTAATGATGTAATTGTCTTCTTTTGACCTTCCCAGCTCTAGCCCAGATGATAGGCTCTTTGAGGATGGAAATGGCACTTGTCTTCTTTACTACTATATTCCCATAGTACAATGCCCAGCACAGAGTAGACACTCAGAACACAGTTGTTGATTGAATGACTGTAAAAAAAAAAAAAAAAAAAAAATCATAGATCAGTTTCAGCTCAAGAGAGGAAGGAAAATGACCCTCTGACCATTAAGTGACTTGGCCAAGGCCACTCAGCTAACAAGTATTTCCTGAGTCTAGCCTGCTTTACACTGGGTTCTCTTGGGGAGCCTTTTCCTTCTCAGCCCAGAGTCATGCAAGGGGAGCACAGCAGGCAAGAAAAGCAATTGGCAAGGCAGAAACCAGGGAGCGGGAGGGGAGATTGAGAAAACAGTAATGGACAGAGTCCCAAAGCTCTTTTATTGCTGCTTTGTGTTGAGGCCTCAGCCTCCCAGGGTGTAGTTCCACATTCTGACTACATCCCCATAAAAGAGGGTCTTGTGCCCTGCAACTTTATAAACCCCAACTCAGCCCCTTTAGTGACAGGCCAGCCTTCACTTCTTAAACCCCTCCTCCTCCTCTGGGAGAGATGACTCCGCCCCTTCCGGGTGATAGGCAAGGCCCACCCCTGGTGTGCGAAGGCGTCCCTGTGACGTAAAGGTAACGGTCCGTTTCCGGGGCGGAGCCAGGGAGGGCGGGAGTTTAGGCTGCGCCGACCCCTCAGCCCCCCTCCAGGTGACCCCAGCCCCTGGAAATCCTCACCCAGGGCCCCGAATATCCCAGCCCCATGACCACCAAACCTCTCTCCTTGACCTCCTATATCCCCCAGGGCCCCGAGATCACCCTCCTCCTAATGCCTTAACTTCTAATGTCTCCCAAATCTTCCATCCCACCCTATCCCGATGTGGCAACTGGCTTCCCGGGGGCACCTACCTCAGATTACCTGGAAACTAGTCAGACTCGTCCCAAGAATGCCGGAGAAAGGGACCTGGGGCTGGGAAATATTTGATCCAAGCATTCCGCTCCCCAGGAGACGTTCGGAGCCCAGGACATGTCGGGATTGAGGAGATACGAGGTGGCGCTGGAGGCGGAGGAGGAGTGAGTGGAGGCGGGGTTCTGCGGAGGAAGCAGCCGGGGCTCCGGGTGGGGGAGGGTGCACGTTCTCAGGGGGGCGGGGCGGGGCCCTCAGGGGCGTGGGCTAGAAGTGGACCCGCCCTTGGAGGGGCGGGGTCTTCCCGTGGGCGAGGCTCCGAGGGGCGGAGTCTGTGGGGTCAGCCCCGCCCCGCCCGGCCCGGCTCTGCCTTCTCTCTGCAGGATCTACTGGGGCTGTTTCTACTTTTTCCCCTGGCTGCGAATGTGGCGCAGGGAGCGGAGGTGAGGGGGCGGCGATCCCGCGGGCCCGCCGGGGGCATGGACGAGGCTCAGTCTCGGAGGACGGATCGGGGGGAATCTGGGCGCCCCCGCCTCGCCTCATGCCAGTGTCGGGTCACCCTACAGCTCGGCTCACCCCCGGGAGCAGAAGCTGGAGCCTCTGCGGGGCCTGATGAGCTGTCTGTCGAGCGGCCTGGGCCCTGCTCCCCAGCGCTCAGGTCGTGGCCTCCTCTGCCGCACCCCCGCCGCCGCCGCTGCCCAGTCAGCCGGTGCATTAAAGATTTAAAGCGAAGCCTACCCTACTGCCTTCCTGACTCTGCCGCCGCCATTTGGGCCAAGAGCCCCTCCCTCTCCACACCTGCGGGTTCCTTATCACAGGGCCTCCCTCCCCAGAAGGGGTCCTTCCAGGTCAAGGCCTCGTTATTCCTAAGGACCTGTCATCAATGTCAGGTTTACTGTTACTATCAGTAACTGCCTCCCTGCCACCCTCAAAACAAAACAAAATACCCATCAGCATGAGTAGCCTACGTGGAGAGAACTAAATGATCCTTGCCTGTTCTCCCTCTCCACCTCACCCTCACACTGATGGTTACCACAACCCCAGCCCTGTTACCACCTTCTTCCTAGCCAGGGCTTGCTAGGTATCTGAAGAATTTTCAGTTTCTGAGAGTGGATCTAAAACATTTTAAGCCAGGATCAGAGGGAGTGAGCTGCCAGTAAGAGGGGAAGATTCCTAGAAACTGTCTCCTGTAACCTACCTCAGGAGAGTGACCTGCCTCAAGAGGCAGATCTCACAGCTTCCCTAGGAGAGTCCATGGGCCACTGCTCCCTGCCCACCCCTTTGTCTTTTCACCCAAACCAAGCTGGGACCCACTGACTCCTAAAGCAGTGAGAGGCAGGCACTGCTCCATGGGCCTGCTTTCAGTTAGGGATTGGCCCAGCACCAGAAAGGGCACCAAAGGATTTCTTTACAGAGACTTTCAGCCTGGAGCTGCTCTGCCACAGCAGATTGTGCCTGGAGAGAAACCTTGGCTTTATCTTTGAAAGAGCCAAAGGGGAAAGATGGGTGCAAACCTAGGAGAATTTGTTCTCTATTTTCAAAAGGACTCTGCGTTGGCAAGTACAGGAAAGATCACAAGGGGTGTGGCAGGCAACCAGCTGATGGAGAGGGTCCATGACAAGTCATGGAACCTAGGGGAATTCCTCAGAATTTTCTCAGTGGCTACACCCAAGCTCTGGGGCACAAGTCCAGACTGGAAATGGAAGTGGGATCCTAAGGCCTCATGTACCAAAGATTCAAGATTAGTGACCTCTGGGTTGTGGCCACTTTCAAGAAAGTGTCCAAGCTTAGCCAGGCATGGTGATGCACACCTGTAATCCCAGTATTTGGGAGGCTGAAACAGGAGGATCACAGCCTCAAAGCCAGCCTCATCAACTTAGTGAGGCTCCCAGCAACTTAATGAGACTGTGTATCAGATTATGTGGTGGCACATGCCTATAATCCCAATACTTGGGAAGCTGAGATAGGAGAATTATAGGTCAAGGCCAGCCTCAGCAACTTAGTAAGATCCTGTTTCAAAATAAAAAAATAAAAGCCAGGCATGGTGGCATACACTTGCAATCCCAGTACTTGGGAGGCCAAGATAGGAGGATCACAAGTTCAAGGACAGCTTCAAGTAGTGAGATTCTCATCAACCTAGCAAGACCCTGTTCCAAAATAAAAATAAAATAGGGCTGGGGTGTAGCTCAGAGGTAGAATGCCCCTGGGTTCAATCCCCAGTACCACAAAAATAAATAAATAAATAGGCCTGGGGTGTAGCTTGGAGGTAGAATGCCTTGGGTTCCATCCCTAGTAGCCCCCTCCAAAAAAATATGAGTGCCCAAGCTCTTAGGCCATCATTTCCTCACAATGTCTATATCAGATCCCTTCAAATGTGGGATGCTCTGTCCAGCTCTGGACCCATGCCTCACTAGGATGCTGTCAAAAGACCTAAAGATCCCTGAGACAAACTCTGGGGAAGGGCCTTCAAGCCTCAGCCTGGACAGGAGGTGAGGCTCAGGTTTTCAGCCTGGAGACCAAGTGAACTAGTTCCTGTTCTGGGAGTTGCAGTCCTTCCTGACTTGAAGCAGCCATGTAGCAGAAAGGGCTACCCAGAGAAGGCGTGAGT
This sequence comes from Graphiurus murinus, assembly GCA_004027655.1. Taxonomy (NCBI): domain Eukaryota; kingdom Metazoa; phylum Chordata; class Mammalia; order Rodentia; family Gliridae; genus Graphiurus; species Graphiurus murinus. Next base: position 6,745 of record PVLC010043462.1, read on the forward strand.
CCTATCCCAAAAGAAAGCCTACACTGCAGAAGATGACTGCAGCATCCAGATAAGGGCTGGATTACTGGGTTATGACTCAGTTTATGTTTCAAATACAGAGCAGGACTTGAGGGTTGAAATACCAAGACCAGGAACGAGACATTCTTAAAGGAGCCCAGGCCACTAGCCCAGCAGCCTACTTCTACCCCTGCCCCACCCTAGGCAGTTTCCAGTTTTCTGGAAAAGACTGGATTAGAAAGGGTAGGATTTTTGTATTGGGGATGGGGGGCAAAGAGGGGAGGGGCACCTGGTATGGGATTAGAAGGATAGGAAGGAGATGGTTGGGTCTGTAGTGAGAGGATTGCATGCAGAGGGTGTAGGGGTTAGAAAAATGGGTGTTACTAAAGCCAGGTGTGGTGGTGCATGCTTTTAATCCGAGTACTTGGGAGGCTGAGACCGAAAGGTCTGGTTTCGAACCAGCCTCAGCTACTTAGTGAGGCTCTCTGCAACTTAGTGAGACCCCATTTCAAAATAAAAAATAGGGCTGGGGATGTAGCTCGGAGGTAGAATGCCCCTGCGTTCAATCCCCAGTACTGCAAAAATAAATAAATAAATAAATAAATAAATAAATAAAAACTTTTTAAAAAGAAAGAAAAATGGGTGTTACTGAACCCTGGTGGGGAAACGGTAATGTTCCTCAAGGCCCATAGTACAGAGAGGCTGAAATCTGAGTAGAACAAGAGATGTAATTTTGCTCTTGAGTCTGGAAGCCCAGGCCTCTGCTGACAAGCTGACATTTCTGGAACAGGACTAGACATAAACAAGAAGGTAAGATTTCTTGGGTGAGCTCTTATCACCCCTTCTCATCCATCTTACATTTCCTACTTATCTTCCTGGGGAAAACAGGCCCACTTAGCATCCCCAGGTCACCCTCTAAACTACCACATAGGGCTCTATCGCAGCTGTGGCTGGCACCAGCCAAGACCCTTCCTCAGCCAGAGGGCTTGCTTTAGGAACCCATCCCCATCAATTCCTCCTGATAAGACAGGCAGGCCAGGGCAGGACGTGGGGAGAAGATGCAAGCGAGTTAGTGCTCGCCTTCCCACTACCCCCACCCCGCCCACAACTCTCCCACTAGAATGTGTATGTGCTAGTATGATTGTGGAAACACAGCTGTGCCAGAGTGGGGCTTTGAATATAACTGGGGCTGTATGTCTGTGAGTATCATGGGTATGACTTTGTGAGGTTGAGTGACCAAGGTGTGACTGTGAATGTGAGGCTACGGGTACATGAGTGTGAATGTCTGTCATTAGAGGCCAGTGTGTAGCATCTAATCCTTGGCTGTCCTTAGTCACTGTACCATCAGCCCCCACATCATGAACTACCCCCTTCTCCCTGCTTCTCTGACCAGGGTTTGGGAACACATGGGAAGTGGCAGTGCTGGAAGAGGAAGGGGTCTGTGGCAACAGGCCAAAAATAAGGGCTCAGGAGTATCACAAGATAAGCAGTACCTCTCCACCTGTCTCTGACTCACCTGGTGCCCCAGGTAAAATGCACCCAAATAAAAGGAGAGCAAGAGGAGTGAGAAAGAAGTGTCTAGGCTGAGCAGCATGAAGGGGCTGTCACCCACCAGCATCCTCCTGCTGCTGTTGTTGCTCCTGAGCCCAGATCCTGGAGCAGGTAAGTACCTGGGGCTACAGGAGGCTGGGGGTCTGGGTGAATGGGCTGGAGGGAAAGTGGCCCAGAACATCCAACCTCCCACTGTCTGATGGGGCAGTTCTGGGTCTGGACCCTTCTGAACACACGACCCCATTGTCCCATAGCATTGCTTCTGCCACCCAGCACTACCTGCTGTACTCAGCTCTACAGAAAGCCACTCTCAAACAAGCTACTGAGGAAGGTCATCCGAGTGGAACTGCAGGAGGCTGATGGGGACTGTCACCTCCAGGCTTTCGTGTGAGCACTGACCTCACTCTTGATACCCCTGACTCTGACCTCAGTCCCAACCCCAGCCCCAATGGCTAGTTCTGATGTCAACTCCGGTTTTCATCTGGCCCTTGCCCCTAACCCCTGGAGCCCGACCTCATCCCCCAGCTATGGGCACAGCTTTGGGCCTTTCCCTCCCCAGGCTTCACCTGGCTCGACGCAGTGTCTGCATCCATCCCCAGAATCGCAGCCTGGCTCGGTGGTTTGAGCGCCAAGGGAAAAGGCTCCAGGGGACTCTGCCCCACCTGAATCTGGAGCCGTGAGGAAAATGGGCTGGAGCCCCTGACAGCTGTAATAATAAAGATTGGACAATCATCTCTGAGTGTGATATCCAAGAACTTCTTTGTTCTCTTTATTTTTGCATTTTCACAGCCCCTGCAAGGGGCAAGGCTAAGAGCCAAGGACCCACACACATTCTTTGGGTACCTACATACATACATCAATGCATACATCTTCCCTACCTCACATACACATGATCATACATGGACACAAACATACACATGTACACATATTCCTCAGGTGGACCTCTGGCTCTGGAATGAAGTCAGAGGTCCAGACACCTTTCAGCTGGCAAGTTTGGAATATAAAGTCTTGAAGAAATGGGCTCCAAACAGAACTTCTAGCTGAGACCCCATCCATAAAGATCTGCTATCCTGCATGGTTCTATCCGTCCGTCCATCCAACCACAACAGCAAGACAGAGATACAGGTGAAATCAGCTGAAGCTCTCCTGGATCCTTTACAGGTTTGGAGTGCCTATAAGAGCAGGAGGCAAATCAGGAGAGACAGCAGGACTGGGTCTTAGCCCAGACATCCTAAGAATGAGGGGGGACCCAGTACTGAGCTCAACACTCTGAGAAGGAAGAGAGGAGCCCAACTCTGAGGGAGCCCCAACACTCTAAAGATGAGGGAGTGGAACAGATCTGGGTCCAGGCACATGAAGAATGAGAGAGAGGACCAAGCACTGACCCAAGACATCCCAAGATAAAAGGTGGCTATCCAGCTGAGTCTAACATCCTGCACATGAGAAGGGGAACCCATCTAGAATCTCAGGACTCTGAGAGAGAGGGGAGAGACCCACTTGTGAGCCCAGGGACCCAAAGGCCCAGCCCCCAGCCTAGCTATCATCAGAATGAGGAGACTCAACTCAGATTCCCAACATTCTTAAAATTACTAGGGCATCTGGCTTTTAATCCAGACACTCTCAAAATGAGGGCATTCACTGACAAGTCAAACCTCCTGGAGGTCCTACTCACCCGGAAGTTTGTTCACTGGAATCATTGGGGCCAAGAACCCTGGTTTTTGGGGTCCATCCTTCCCACACCATCTCAGCCTCAGCCTGGGGAATAAAAAGGCCGATGTCTCCTCCAAAAGGGATTACTAGTAAAGGGTCAGTAGGGGAATCAGAATTAGGAAGTGGGGTGTGGGGGTAGGGGTGTCAGGGCAGTGAGAACTCAGTGGGAAGCCATGAGGGTTAGAGATGGAGGTGGTCTCTTTGGGGATTGAGGCTGAGGAATCAATGGCAGCCACTTACCAGAGCCCCAGTGCCAGGGCCCCAGCTGCCAGTCCCAGGAAAGAGAAGATTCCTAAAGACACTAGTACAGCCACCTGCTCCAGAGGGTCCCTGTGATCTGAGGAGGGAGGGCCACAGACCACTGTGAGAGCAAACCTGACGAAGCTTGGTGCCCACTTTTCTCAAGGACTCTCCATCCTCTCCAACCTTTGCCCATCTGCCCAAGCTCACCAAGTGGCTGTGAGTCTAGCAGAAGAGAGGGCCTTGGAGAAGCCAGACTGTCCACCTGTCCAGCCTCTGGCCGCATGTGTGTCTGGTCCCCAGCAGGTAACTCATTTTCTAGGGGCCCTGAGGGAAGACAAGACCTGAGAAGTGTCCACCTGTGTCCATGCACAATTGGGGGCAGGGCCAGGACCTGGGTTGGACTAGGGGCTCCTAGGAGACAGCCTGAAGGGGTGTGGCCAGCTTCTGGGGCAAGGGTAGGTAGATGCCAGGAACAGGGCTTAAACTAGGGGATGGCTGCAGGCTATCAAGGCTGAGGCCCAGGATAACAATCTCAGTGCCCGAGTGGGTGGGGCCTGTGCCACTGGGCCATTGTCAGCCACCCAGTCAGGGGACAGATGACTTTGTCCCTCACCAGTGCTCGGAGTTCCCCAGACCTCTGGGCTCCAGGCGCTCCAGGTGCCTGCGTCCAGAAAGTCCCTGGCGCTGACCCGCACAGCGTGAGGCAGCCCAGCCACGGCATCCGTGATCACCTCCTCCATGCCAATGGGCTCCACCTGGGGGCCAAGATGGTTCCTCCAAGCATTATCCAGGCGAAAAGCTTGCCCAGCCCCAGTTCACAAAGAGCACCCCTTCCTTCCAGTCCTGTCCCTGCCATCCTGGTGGAGGGTCCGGGCCTCACACTGGGTGGCTGATGGGGCAGTCTATACCTGGTGTTTGGAACACAGTAGTGTGCAGTGATTACCCAGAGGGGCTGTGGCATCTTTCTGTCTGGGTTCGAATCTTTGCTAAACCACTTACTGGGTAAATTTGGGGCCTCTTTGCACCTGTTTCTTCATTTGTAAAATGGAGGAGAATATATCTAAACAAGTTAATATATGTAAAATGTGTAGCATGTTCCCTGGGAGTAATCAGCACTTAAAGTGGGTTATGATCTGCAGCTGCTGCTCCCCAGACCAGATGCCAGCCAATCTCTGACATCTCCCGACATGGGAATTCACTACTCTCCTCAGCTGGGTATGAGTGTTTGTATGAAGTTATGCCTCTAGGTGAGACACTCCCTTTCCTAGAAAAGTTTTTTTTTTTTTTTGGTATTTTTAGGGGTTTTGTTTTGTTTTGTTTTTTGCGGTACTAGGGATTGAATCCAAGGGCATTCTGCCTCCCAGCTGGGATTACAGGTGTGGGCCATCATGCCCAGTTTAGAAAAGTTATTTTTTAAAATCACTGCCCAAGCCGGGCGTGGTGGCGCACGCTTGTAATCCCAGCATTCGGGAGGCTGAGACCGGAGGATCCGGGTTCGCGGCCAGCCTCAGCTGCCTACTGAGGTACTCCGCAACTTAGTGAGACTTGGTTTCAAAATAAAGAATAAAAAAAAATAGGGCTGGGGGTGTAGCTCGGAGGTAGAATGCCCCTGAGTTCAATTCCCAGTACCGCCAAAAAAAAAAACCAAAAAAAAAAAAAATCACTGCCCAGAGCCGGGTGTGGTGGTGCACACTTGTAATCCCAGTACTTGGGAGGCTGAGACAGGAGGATCACAGGTTTGAGGACAGCCTCAGCAAGCAGTGAGACTCTCATCAACCTAGTGAGACCCTGTTTCCAAATAAGAAATAAAAAGCTGGGCGTGGTGGCGCACGCTTGTAATCCCAGCATTCGGGAGGCTGAGACCGGAGGATCCGGGTTCGCAGCCAGCCTCAGCTACTTAGTGAGGCACTCCGCAACTTAGAGAGACTCGGTTTCAAAATAAAGAATAAAAAATAGGGCTGGGGGTGTAGCTTGGAGGTAGAATGCCCCTGAGTTCAATCCCCAGTACCGAAAAAAACAAAAAAAAACAAATAAATAAAATAAAATCAGGCTGGGGGTGTAGCTGGGTTCAATCCCAGTATCACAAACAAACAACAACAAAAAACAGTGCTGCATGCTTGTAATCCCAGTATTTGAGAGGCTGAGACAGGAGGATCACAGGTTTGAAACCAGCCTCAGCAACTTAATGAGGCTCTACACAACTTACTGAGACCTTGTTTCCAAATAAAAATAATAATAATAAAATAGGGTTGGAGGTAGAATGCCCCTGAGTTCAACACTCAGTACCACCAAAGCATAAAATAGGTCTGGGAGGAGTGTAGCTCAGAGGTAGAATGCCCCTGAGTTCAATCCCC